>QKWP01000437.1:88790-211922 GCA_003550325.1 Gigaspora rosea
ATGGTTCCACAAGCTCCAACGCCAATTCGTCGAAGATACTGGAAAAGAGGTACATTGGAAAAGTAATTATCCATATATACATTGAATGGGAATTGCTGATGTGGAAGTTGCTCGACGAGATGCAGTACTAATCAACCAATTCGACCAAGACCATTTACTTTTTCCACGTCACTCGGAGAAATACGAGAAGTTGGTAGGAATGTGTATGTGTACCCAGATTCGCAAAGCGAAAAAATCTTGAAACCCTCCAGAGTGGGCTTGTTCTTCATTCTAACCGTGTGGATGCTTCTTCCAAAAAACCTAATTATCATTTCATCCACTGCAACGTTCGTACTTGGTACGTAATACCTTTTAGAGGCATCACGGATGTGCGAAAGCAACGGCTCCACCTTTTCAAAATAATTTTCAATTGTTGAGTCGGGGGAACATGCAGGAACCTTTTTACTTGTTTAAAGCGTTTTAATGGTATTTGCTTTGAAATGCTATGAATGGGGAGCCTCGGGTCTTCATTCCAATACTGATTTATGGAAGGCATTTTGAACAGCCCTTGGTAGATAACAAGAGCGAGCCAAGTAACAACCTCCTTGCGGTTTACATCCACCCATTGCCTACCGGTAACACCGGCATTTTTTGTTGCTGCATACTGATTAGTATTGGCTACAATTGTGTCAATCATATTGTCCGTAAAAAAAAGAAAAAAAAAATCGACCGGTTTAGAAACACCGACATCAAAGTGTGGTGGCAACCGGATCTTCGCTTGACGAAATGGACTCTGAACAAGTGTTCAAAGTCTGGTGGTGGTGGTAATTCTCGCTGCACAGCACCTGCTAGTTTACGTTTCCTTTTTCGAACACTTCTAGTGTTTATTTCCATGGCATTTTCTCGTCATCCTCATCGTCGTACTCATCAGACTCCACATTGTCCAAGTCATGCTGGCGAAACGACAAAACTGGTATGTATTCTTCGTCATCAGCACATGTCTCGTTATTCTCAAAGTGAAAAGACGACGAACGCAAAGACGACAAACGCAAAGACGACGAACTCGAAGACGACGAACTAGAAGCTAGCGGATTTGTAGGCATATTATTTTTGTAGAAGGTAAATTTTTTTTTTGTTTTTTTTTTTTTTTTGATTATCAAGTTACTCAAAGTTCTGATCAACATTGCGTCTAACAAATTGAACGCACGATGACATAAAAATTATAGGTGATTGATGATGTAATAAACTCCCATTTTGGCTTAGTAATGGGTGGGGTAAGCCATAATAAAATCGGGTGCAATTACAAAAAACCAAATAAAAAAAATTTAGCAGGCAAATTTGCCCGCGGACGGTTTAAGGGATATATACCAATCCAAAACCGCTAACCAAAAAAATTTTTACTATGATGCTTAAATATAATTTCACATAGATTATTCGGGGTCCTGGTAAACTGAAATACTAGTTGAATTTTCTGATTTGTCAATAGCGTGACTGACGGACATTGTGCTTTAATATAATAACTAGTGCAAAAGGCCCGGGCGTTGTCACGAGCTAGAGGTTTTAATTGTTCTTTTTTTTAGTTTTTAAATATTTTTTATATTAGAATTTTAATAGTTTTTTAGTATATAAAATTCTTATAGTTTCTAGTTTATATATTTTATATTTTATACAATTTTAGTTTGTAAAATTATTAAAACAAAGTTATATATATATAAAACCCCTCACAAAGCTCAATATAATGAAAGCTAACCTAACCCTAACCTTTAGATCTAAAGACTATTATAAGGGCTCATGATTATTAGTTGAAAGTAATATATATCAAAACCCTCACCCAAAGCTCAACATAATGAAAATTGACCCTAACCCTAACCAATAGGTCTCAAGATTATTATTAGGCCTCATGATTGTTAGTTTAAAGTTATATATATCAATACCCCCTTCCAAAGCTCAACATAATGAAACTAACCCCAACCCTAACCTATTGGCCTTATGATTATTTAGGCCTCATGATTATTAGATTAAAGGTTTATATTATTTTTATTAATTATAAAGATAAATTAAATTAAATAATAATACTTTTAAACCTATTTACAACTATTTACAAATTAATTAAATAATATAATAATACTTTTAAAACTATTACAAATTAAATTAAAAATAATAATATTTTTAGAAACTATATACAATTAAATTAATTATATAATACAGTACTTTTAAAAATTATACAAATTAAATAAATAATAAAAATACTTTTAAACTATATACAAATTAAATTAATTAAATAAAAATACTTTTAAACTATTTACAAATATACAAAATATACAAATCCTAAAATATATACAAAATATATGAAAATAAATGTAAATTATATACAAATATATAATCTATAAAATAAGTACAAAATTATTTATGAAAAAATTTCTTTATATACAACATTTCTTGTATATACATCCTCTTTTCCCTCTATATGCCCATCCTTAACCAAGACTTTAATTTTATCTTTTGATTGGACTCTTGACAAAGCTACATATAATTGCCTATAAGCAAAAACAGGTTTGGGCAAATATAATCCCATATTAGGAATTGTTTGACCTTGAACTTTGTTAATTGTCATTGCAAAAGATAATCTAATTGGAAATTGGCACCTTACTAATTGGAATAGAAGGTCAGAATCTGATAGTGACAATCTTAATCAAGGTATAAAAATTCTCTTTCCTTTGTTGACCTCTGTTAAGATTTCAGCATCAAAAAAAATTTATAACAATTTTTAATTATTAGTCTTGCACCATTACATAATCCCTCAGTTGGATCAAGATTACATAAAAGAATAACTGGTACATATTTTTTTTAGAATTAAATAATAAGGTGGCATTCCACTTGGTGTTAAAGTATTTAAGAATTCAACATGATAAAGACTTTGATCTCCTTAATCTTTATCCTCAACAGAATCAGCAAATAAATATTCAAATTCCTCGAGTTAGGAATTTTTTGAAGTAATAGTTGATTAATATCTTCAACATCTGCATTTCTTGTAGTAAAAATTGCCCTATCTTTAATATAGTCTGGATTTTTATAATTTGTATTAATATCAGCAAAGGTCTCTGATATTAAATCTTCTATATCTTCGCTATCCAAGACTATATCATCAGGCAATCTTATATAATCTTCACCAATATCTGAATGCATTTCTATTTTTCCTTTAACAATATCTAATAAAAAGTCAACAAAGTTTTTTTGTCAACATTATTTTGTTGTTGAACTCGCATGTTAATAGTTAAGCGCATGCATCAATAATTTGGGTACATGTACCTTGAACTACTACAGGTAAAAATTGTCTAAAGTCACTACCAAGAATCATAGTTTTTCCTCCGAAAGGTAAATCACTGGTCATTAAATCTTTAAAAGTTCTGTCAACCGCTTCAAATGCAAATCTGCTTATCATTGGTGCTCCATCCCATAGAATGGCTTTAGCATTTTGAATTAATTTAGCTAATTCAGATTGCTTTTCAATATTTAAAGTAGAATTTTGATCTACTTTTAATAGAATTTTAAATCTTGAATGAGCAGTTCTTCCACTACTCAATAATAAAGCAGCAATTCCTAATGAGGCTACAGCAATTGCAATTCCATTTCCATTTTCTATTAATCTTATATAGGCCAAGATCAAATTATATAAAAATGTTTTTCCAGTTCCTCCAGGTCCATCAACAAAAATTAAAGTTTGTTCAAGATTATCTTTAATTGCTTTTTTAATTTTATCAAATATTTTTTTTGATCAAGATTTAAAGTACTTTAATGTTATAAAGATATATAAAGTTCAGCTTGATCATAATTTTGTTATTCAGCAATTAATATATTTTGTTGTTGAACTTGTTCTAATAATTCATAATTAATAGGTAAAAGTTCAGAAAAATCTGAAAAAGCAATTCCATTTTGAATTAAATAATTTTCAATAAACACAAATGCTTTAGCTATAGCTAAATCTCTTGTATCTTTTTAAAAAATAAAATCTTCAATTAGATCATCAAGATATTTTTCCCAAAGTTCTTTTACATTTACAGGTTGACAGTAAACTAATAAAAAGGCAAATAAATGTCTTAGTTGTGATAGCATTTTGTACCCTTTTCACTCTGCAAGGCAATCATCACATTCACCATCATCATCAATTAAACCAAGTTGAAATGCTGCAGATTTATAAGAACTATACTACGCACTATTTATAGTTCTTAAATCTTTAAATGATTTTACACCACATCTTACATTTAATAATACTCTCAAGTAAAATCTCTCAGTATCTTTTGGATTAGTAAAATACATTGAGAAATTACATTTTCACTACCTCTTTTTCTTTTTTGCTACTTTTTGTTTTTCCAAACAAAGTGCTTTGGAATATCAATATATCTCAAAGTTTTAATTAAGTCATGATCAGGATTATTTAAGTTCAAAATATCTTGTTAACTTTGTATGTTTTCCTGCTTTAGCAGCTTTTATAACTGATTGTGTTTGTTCAGATGGATCAAAAGGAACCTGTTGTTGACCTTTTAAATGTACTGAAAGTCTTACAACAGTATATGATCTATCCTGTAAACCAAAATCAAATAGTCTCCATATACCTTCAGATGCAGAGACATATCTTGCATTAATGTACTTTTCAATTTTATCTTTTGGATTTTTTAAAGATATTAAAACTCTATTCTGTCCCTTATATACATATTTGTAAAGATATTTAATAGATTTAATACTTGAACATATCTCTACATTAAGGTGACAGTTATATTTTTGACTTAAATATGGATTATAAGGAACAATTTATCTATTGTCAATATCAATAGATACCCCATGCTTTTTAATAGTTCTTGAATTTTGTCTTCTTCTGTATATAGAGTATCCAGATTTACTTGTAGAAGTTTCAGTAGTAAATTCTCTTGGATAATATTTACTACATTTCCATCAACCATACATGGTAATGATGGGTTAATATCTTTTCTACAGGGTCCATGAACCATGTTTCTGCTAACTATTTCAAATAATTTTGATTGAGTATTTTTATCAGGTATTTTAGCAGATACAATTTGATCAAAATCTTCAGGAGTTTGAGGTTATCTTCAGGTGCCAATATAAGTAATATATAGGCCCTCAAAAGTAGAAACCAGACAATTTAACAATTTTTTAAAAATTAACCTGTTTGATTGATCAGCTGCAAAATTTAAAGACAAAACTTTTTTACTTAATAATGAAAGTCTGATCACTTAATAAATTTTTGTGATACAACGGCTAAAAGCTTTTGACGCTATAATCTAAAAATAGTTTTACTGAGATTTTGAACAATTTACAGGTCTATAGATCTGATAATCCTGTTTAAACAGGTTTGTTAATCATGAATATACTATTTTTAGATTGTTTTTATTTTGTGTAACAAAATAGTTTTTGCCGATTTTCTCAAAACCCGTGATTTGCCAAATTGTTTGGTTTCTACTTTTGAGGGCCCATATATGCATGTGGCAACCCTCTTTTTTTGAAATTCAATTACATAACATATGCAATAACTTTTCCTAAAATAGATTTTTTAATTAAATCTTTAAGTATTGCATTTAATTTTAATCTAAAAACCCTTGATATTAAATCAGGTATATCAGCAGGGTTTTGATTTTTTAAAAGTTCTTCTGTAATTTCAGGCCATTTTGGATTACATGTTACTGTTATAAACAGATCAGATTTTCCAAATTCTCTAACAATTGCCATTGAATCTTGGTACAATTGTTGATAATATCTTGTAGATCCTGTAAAACTTGATAACAAAATTATTTTTTTGCCAATATTATTAAAGTTGACTTTTTCTGCATCTTCATTAGATATCATATTTTCTAAACCATTATATTGTTCTACTCTTAAAATTTTTTGATACTTTTATTGCCAACTTATATTATTTGACTCATATTTTACAAACTGGTCTACTATATATTGCTGAAATAATCTGCCTGAAAGATGTATAATGCTATCATCTTTGTTTGAATTTCTTATCATAAACCTATATGCTGCAAACTCTCTAATAGAGATTGTTAACCTCTTTTTCTCTTTTTGTTGAATCTTTGAAGATGTTTTGTCACCATCACCATTATCACCATCATTATTATTATCATCATTATTGTCATAATCATTATTATTATCATTATCAGATTCAACAATTTCTTTTCTTTTTCCTTTATCAACTTTTCTCTTCTTTTTTTGATATTCTTCAGTATCATCATTATTATCCTGATCAGAATTATGTTCAGATTCAACTTCCTTTCCTTTTCCTTTTGGATTAACTTTTCGTTTTCTTTTAGATTCTTTATCACTTTTTTCACTTGAATTAATACTCATAAAACTTGCACTGGATCTAAGAGTTGAATCTTCAAAAGTTTAAGATAAACCTGTATGACTTTCAGAATATCTTTGTAAGATAGTACTTAATTCAACAGATGGTCCTGCTTCAGGTTCATATACTTGGAGTTCATACTTTTCATATTCATTGAAATATCTTCTTGTTGGACTTCTTCTACTTGGTGAACTTCTTCTATTTGTTAAACTTCTTCTTGTTGAATTTCTTGTTATTGGACTTCTTGCTGAACATTTTGTTGAATATATTGATAAATAGCTTGTTGCATTAATTCATCAACCTTTTCTTTCCAAACCTCTTCAAATAGTTCTATAGTAGTACTTGATAGCTTCTTAGTAGTACTTGATGTTTCACTTGTACTTGCTAAGTTTACCAAATCTGCAAGAGGTTGGTTAGCAACTTGTCCAGCAGTTTGTCTATAATTATTATCATTATCATCATCACTATCATCATCATCT
The DNA here is from genome assembly GCA_003550325.1 of Gigaspora rosea. Lineage (NCBI taxonomy): Eukaryota > Fungi > Glomeromycota > Glomeromycetes > Diversisporales > Gigasporaceae > Gigaspora > Gigaspora rosea. Next base: position 95,607 of record QKWP01000437.1, read on the forward strand.
TTATTATTATGATAACCATCATCATATTCATCTTCTTTATTATCTATATAATATTTTCTAGTTCAACAATTTCATCTTCTTTAATATTTTTTCTTAATATGCCTTTATGCCAACCATATTCTCTATTTGGAAATAGCAAAGAATATTGTAAAGGATCATATGCACTATTTAATTCAGATATTCTTTGAAATTTATTATTTTGTTTTTTAATAAGAATATCTCTTTGTTGTATTGTTGGTCATCACAATTCATTGCTGCTATTTCTGAAGCTGTTGGTGCATTATATTGTCTCATATCCCTGCCATGAGTATTATGTATTGTTATACACAATACTTGCTTATCTTTGTTTTTTATTTCATAATCCCTTAAATTTTTATAAAATTTTATAAAGGGATTTAAAGAATTTAATTCCTCTTGAATTTCTTTCAACAGATAGAAATTTAATTCTTTGTGCATTATTTTATGTCTTCTGTTGAGTTGATTTTCAAAGTTATCAGAATCATAAAAATATATTTGGGAGAATTTTGGTTGTTCTCTTTCAAAGAACTAATGGTATGATATAATGTTCCATTAATTCTATATGTATAAACCCCTTCTGTATCATTTACAAGATCCTTATCTAATCTTGTACCAATTGTTATAAAAGCAAATATTTGATTATATGCTCTTATTTGGTTAATATATGGTACATTAGATTTTTCAGGGTCTTTTTCTGTAAGCAATTTTTTTATTTTTGGTAGTGGTGGTGGAAGTGGTGCTAATTCAATTTGTCTACCCATGCAGCATAGTGCTGGTTTTTCTTGCCTCCATTTTAAAGCCTCACAGTTTTCACAAATAATGTTCATTCTTCTCAACATATGCCTTCCCTTTATTACATCCTCCTCCACCACCACCTCCTCCATCCTCTCACCCTCTTCTTTCTCCTTTTCATTTATTTCTTCATATTCATCTAAATTACAATGTTCTATTCTATTAAATTGTTCATATTGTTCTTGCTTTTTCTTTTTATAATTTCTCTTTCTTCTTTTTCTATCTTTTCTTTTTACTTTTTCTTTTTTTTCAGCACTCATAGATGCTCTATACTTTTGTTGTCTTAATTTATCAGCTTCTTTTTTTCTTGTTCTTGTAGATACAGGTAAATTTGCTGCAGTTTGAGATCTTGTTCTTGAAGCAAGGCCCTTGAGAAGGTAATTGAGAACTTTCTTGATCTTGAAAAAATCATTCTTAGCTTTTCTCATTCTGCTTTGTCTTTTTCTTCTATCATCAGAAGTTTCATTAGGAGGTATAGGATTAGCATCTATGATATACTGAGGTATAGAGCATTTTTCTTTTTTTTCCTTTATTTTTTCTGACATTTTCTATTTCAATAAAAAAAAATTAAAAAAATTATATTATTAATTATATAATTTTAAATAATATAAAGTTTTTATTAAATAAATAAAACAAATTGTTAAAATTTTTACTTAATTACAAATTTTATCTGTTTTACTTGTTTTTAAATTTTTATATTTATAAATTATTATTTTATTTTTATAATAGTTAAATTGAAATTTTATTAAACTTACTGTTTATTGAGTTTAATTTGTCAATTATGTTGAACTAAAATCTGTTAAAAATAATTTGTTAGCTATTAAATAAAAGTGTTTATTTTTTTTTAATAAAAAAAAGAAAAAAAGTTAAAAATTCGCTAACAAAAGACAAAAATCCGTATAAGACAAAATTGCTGTTACACAAATTTGATGCAATTTTGGAGGTTACACAAATTTATGTTACAACATATTTATTATATTACACATAATATTTATATTCTATTTTTATTTTTTTAATTTATTTTTTATTAATAATTTAAATTTTTTAGAAAAAGTGTAATATTATGAAACATTACACAGGTCCCGAGGCCAAATAGCAGGAAGATCAGATCATAAACCCATTTTTCTGAGAATGCAAATTCCCAAATGTCATGTGATTGTGGTATTGTGTCAGAATTTAAAAACTCCGAAAAGCGGAGTTTGAATTTTACTTAGCATCTTGAAAATGCAAAGGCTGAGGTTTTTAAAAATTGACACTAAGTCGGAGTTTAAAATTAATTGACGACTTAGTGTCAATGGAGGTTTAAAAAATTTCAAGGGTCAGAGCCCAAGTTAGAATTTTTCAAGGGTGGGTGGGCAGGGAGGTGGTGAGTAAGAATTTTATAGAATTTTAAAGAAAAAAAAATCTTAAAGAATTTAAAAGAAAGAAAAAAAATTCTTCTAGAAAGAATTCGGAAAGAATCTTAAAGAATTCTTAAAGACAATACATTAAAACGCGAATGTCCATCACTATTTTTACTTATATTGCGCATTTTTTAATATTAATTTTAAACAGAGGTCCCTGCTTCGCATGGACCTTTGTCTAAATTAATATTAAAAAAAGCGTAACATAAGTAAAAATAGTGACGGAGAATCGCGCCTTAGAAGGGGTAGATAGATAATAACTCATGTAAATTCCAATTAATTAATATGAAGTTCAGATATAGTAATTAAACATATCTATAAAAGGACATATATGAAAATCGGGACAACTATAGATAGTAACAAAAAGATCTATATATGGTAATAATGTAGAGTAAGTATGGAGAAACAAAATAAAAAAGGGACGAAGGATAAAATTAGTAATAAGGTGGGACAATAGGGCGATCAGAAGCATCATCAATTAATTATTATATAAAGGAAAATGATGATTATAATGCATGGGTAGAATAAGGAAATGAGGTAATATTAGGGTGCAGAAATATTATTATAGTAACAGCGGCTTGGAATAGCACAATGACCAATGAAAGGCCTAGAACACTGATAGTTAAATAGATTGGCTTCGAGGCTGTAAGAGCAGTGCAAGGGCCAGATCCAAAAGAAGTTTACAATAATTCAAAAGTGATTTGTTAAATTGCTATTTAACTGTAAAGTTTACCCTACTCGTAGAAGTTGGCCTAGTATTGTTATAAGTTTGGTAAATTGAATTGTAGTTTTACATGAAGTAAAAGTATAAGATATTATTAGAAACTGTGGGTGAAGCGTTTTAATGGATAACTCTGGTTTGGTTAGCTTTAAAATATATATTAAAGATCATGTACAAAGCACAGATTACAAACTAGTATAGAATAAAAATTACATTTTGATGATTATATTGAATATTATTCGAATATCATAAATTATTCGAATAGGAATTATTATTCAAATATAATGAATTATTCGAATAAGAATAAAAAATTTATTCGAATATTCACCGAATACGAATATTATTCGAATAGCGAATACGAATCTGAAGCTCTAATAATGAAAATACGTCAGTTAGTATAGTTTATAACATGAAACAGAATTTTTGTAAAGAGTCAACTTGAAATTTATATATTATAGTGCTTTGCAAAAAAGTGTGACCCTGTGATTTTCACAGTGATGAAGGTGGAAAATCTCTGTGATTCTTAATAAAAAATTCAAATTTAAAATTTATTTAAATTGATATATTAAATTATGCTTATTATGCTTTCAATTATAGTTTCGATCAACAATCATATATAAAAAATATGTTATTCCAAAGCTTATATATTTTGATATTTGCTTTTTTTTTTCGACAAACATATTTTCTTTCTCTTTACATAAGTATTCCTTAACACTTTGTTATAATGGCTGACATTCAAGAAACAAAGCTAAAATATCGCAGAGGAACATGTTTTAGTTGTTGAAAATGGTTGTATTGTGGAATTGACTTGACTTACAAAACATATATAATGCAACTTATCTGTTATCTGATGCGCAACATAAATAATACGCCACTTCAAGTACAGTATCAAAGTACATATTTAAAGCATTGTAATATTTTATATTGATACGTAATTTTGACTTTACGAATTGATTAGTAGTCAATTTATAGAAACTGCTTTTAACGCATCTTTATATTGGAAATCAGTAAAATTCTCTTGGAATAGAAAAATCACCTGATTTCCCGTGATTTTACATGACTTCATGATCTGCAGAGGTCACACATTTTTGCAAAGCGCAATAATGTTAAAAAAGTTTTTGTTATAAAGGAGTTTAAGGATCGATTATTCTAAAATTATTAAGAAAAATAAAGATATTCGCTCTAGACATCTAAAAACATACAAGTCACTCTTTACTATTAAATTATATATAAAAAGTGACAAATAATCCCAGTCACTATCTTGATCACTATCCTGATCATTAATTCCAAAAAAAATCTTCAATAATTAATTTTTCTATGGTACCGCATATAGTTTTGTCAAACATAGTTTATCGCACACCCCAATGTGAAATGCACTTATAGAGGTAAATCCCCCGGTTATAAACGGCCCTTTCGGGCCCTCTTATGGCCGGTGATCTACCTGGTTATTTACCAATAGTGTAACTATTAAGGTGGGAGAGCGAATACGTTTTACCAATTTAACTCTAATAGTTACTAGGAGATAAGTTTCTGATTTACTCGAGTAAAGGTCTCTTCAGCACTACACTAGCTTACTTCCTTTATTTTTCTTTAAGTAAAATCGAAGGAAACTACTCTACTTGTATTCTATTGTATTGTATTGGGTTCTATTGTGTTGATATCTTTATTGAAGTCAAATTAATTCGTTTATATACATTTGAATTTAATATACAACACGTTGATGTGTTGTTTGGCACGTTAACGTGTTGTTTAACACGCTACGTGACGGTACAACTAAGCCTAGCACGTTGACGTGCTATTGAGAATGTTTATAATCCGCACCCCTTAACACGCATACGTGCTAACACGTTAACGTGTTATGAAGATTTTACAAAAAGGGTGATTATATGGCTATCATCAAGTTTACACGAATTTTGACTAACATTTAATGAATTATACAAAAATAGAAATGAAGTTATCTATACTAAATAAAGAGAAGATCTATCTACAAATGGGGGGGGTAAACTAATCGGAAAATTCAAATCTCTAATGTCACAATTTCGAATTGTGACAATAGTGGGAAATAAAGGTGTTATTCTTAATATTTTATGATGATATATGAAAGCGGTTTACTGGCTTATAATTAGTACTTTAATCTATGAAAAGGACAATAATTGACTAGTTGAATTTATAATTAAAAAGTCGACTAGTCGATGTGCCAGATTGATTATTAATTTCAAAATTTATCATTATTGTTATAACGTCACTGATTACTAATTTCGAAGCAAACATTATATAAATCTTTACTCCCATCACCTTTTTTATCATAGAGAAAGTTTATTTGTCACCGCCTTATCTCCAAAATCGTTATCCCCTCTTTTTGCCAATCAGAATGCCTGCCGAAAACTGCATCTTACTATAAATATCAATTACTGTAATACATTATTAATAGTTTTTACATATTGGTCTTTACTAAAAATTATCCTGTAACCAAAGGGAGCAAAATTTTCTATATATATTCGTGATTTGATTTGTACGTATAGTCACCTTAATTATAATTCCAAAGATAATTCCATAATGTTATAATTCCGAAGATGAATATGTTAAAAGTTTACTATTCAATGAATTAATTCGAGTATACATTCAGTTTTTTTGACCGATATCAGAATATTTAAAACTTGAACTAGTAAACACCTGATTGATAATTTTTGCTGTATCAAACCTCTCGTTACGGACCTAAATGAAAACTAGGCTAAGAGTCTCTTCTGAAATTGCAGTAAAATCCTAAAAACATTGAGATAAACTATATAAATTATTTATATAACTTACTAGATTACTTGCTGCAAAGTCGCACTTTGCGTCTTCTTAGTCTTGATAATCTGGATATTTTCTATAGATAGAATAGTATCGTACAATTAACGTTAGTTCTGACATATTATAAATCAATTCATTATTGTAATAAAGTTAATTGATATAACGATAATTTACAAGTTTTATAACAAAGATTGAATATGACTCAGTCTAGAATATACAATTTATTTTACTAAAAATTAATTGCACTCATGTACAAATTATTACTGTATAGCTACCTGAGATTTTCCGAATTACTCAGGTAGACTAATAATGCCCGTGTAGAGAATTTTTCAACGAGTAAAACATTAACATGTCTGTGAAACAATACCAAACTAAATCTAACCTTGCAGGATGTTGCAGGTCTTTAATTCAGTAATTGGGCTAGCGCTAGTTATTCAAAATATTAAATTTTCGTAATGAATTTATTCTTGCTACAGTATTTTTGTTTTTTCATCAAAACCGATTTTTTTTTTTTTTTATTTCAATTGAATATTAACTAAATAGCACGTAGAATCGAATTATTTAAGCAGAAGTGATGGCATTATCATTACAAAATTTGGTTTATTCAATTTTTAGATATTCCTTAAATATATTGCTATTTTTAATGTTTCTTTATGTTGGCTATTTTTATTACAAATATTTTACTCGTGTAAACAAACTCTCGGGACCATTTCCCTTACCCATTGTTGGATCTGTTTGTATCTTTTATTTATTGTTTTTAGGCTGTCTGTAAAATTATCATCATGCCTTTTCTTTTTTTATTAAAAAAAAAAATAATATCAATTTTTATAGTTTTGGAATAAACGCGATGGATACGATAAATGGATCTTGAAGCTCCAACAACGATATGGTGATATCTTTGAAGTCTGGTTAAGTAATAAACGCATGATATATTTATGTCGTGCTGAATATTTTGATAAATTACTTTCATCATCTACAAAAACTAAATGGTTATCCCGTGTGGGAACAAATGAAGGTCTCCACGAACTTGGATTGACCCAACGAGGAATATTTGCAAATGATAACCTTGATAGTTGGAAATTCAATCGATATTTTTTTAATCAAGTTATGCTTGCTCATAATTTTAATATTAAAGCTGTTGATTCTACTAACAAAATATGGAAAGAGATGGAAAAGTATTGGAATGCTCTTGGTGATGATTATCAAATTGATTTTACTGAATGGATGCAACGATTTACCATTGATATGATTATAGAAATTACTACAGGAAAAAGAGCTTATACATTGCCTGTGTATTTTAATAAATTAACTACAAAGAAATTAGTTGATATTCCACCGGCCATCCTAGATGATTCGGAATATTTTATTCATAATATGCAAAAGTATATTTCAACATTCACAACATTTGCCGTTTTCCCGTATTACATAAGACATTATATGCCAATACTTAGAAATATAACTAAAGTAGGAATAGAAAGTCGTGATAATATACATGGAAAAATTTTGGAAATTATTAAAAATAGAAGGAATGAGATTGAAGAGAATAATGATGTGGTATTTCATGATATGTTATCATTACTTATTGTGGCAAGTACTGAAAGAGATGAAAGAGATAAGAATAGTAAGCCTAATTTACGACCTATGAATGACGATGAAATTTTGGGAAATATTAGAGATGCATTCATTGGTGGAAGTGAAACGGTAACTATAAACTTCATTTATTTATTATTTAGATAATCTAAATAATTTTTTTTAAATATTATTAAATTTGCATTTAATAGACCAAGAATGCAATTTGCGTTCTAGTATATTATATATGTAAACATCCAAAAGTTTTAAAAAATCTTCGTCAAGAACTTGACACGATCTTTGGTGATGATCTTGATCGTCCATTCACTTTAAATGATCTCTCTGAATTAAACTATTGTGAAGCTGTAATCAATGAATCAGCAAGAATGCATCATATTGCCCATTCTGTTCGTCGTGTAAACTCTGAACCTGATGAAATACTTGGTTATCAATGGCCGGCACGTTCCGAATTTTTAATGTTCTTTGAAGGTAGTAATAAAAATCCTCAGTATTGGAAAGATCCAGAGGTCTTTAATCCTGATAGATTTATGAGTGATGATAAAATAGTGAAAAGGAATTTTATACTTTTTGGTGGAGGAGTTCGACAATGTCCTGGTAAGAAATTGGCAATGATTCAGATGAAAGGAATAATTGCAACATTTTTTAGAAAGTATGATGTTACTTTGATGAACGAAGAGTTACATTACAAAAGTATGTTATCTAATTCTATTATTAATGGGATGTTTATAAAAATTAAACTACGCCATATGGCGTTCCACTAGTGGGGTAAAAAGAAAAATGCTCCTATATAATGTAAATCATTTACAACTTCTTTTAATAAATATTATATATATTTAAAATATTGTTGAGGCATGGACGAAGATGGTAATATTTCTTCGTACTAACACCCAAGTATTAAGTGCAAATTCATCTAGACATCTGTTATTCATGTGATTTTGCACATATCAAATTATTTAATAACATGTACTTAGGTTTTGCATACATGTCTTAATTGTTAATAAAAAAAAAAATACTGACGCTTTATATATTGATTATAATTGATTTTGATTTAATCGATTATCAATACCTCTAGTAAAAGCCATTGATTAAAATAAATTTATCAGTCACTCGATTTGTCACATCTAAAATTTTATCATATATTTCTCTAAAACCTTAGTAAAAAGTATGCTACGCTTCTTAAACCAAACTTATTGCCAAGGTTTCTACGAATCAAACGGTATGGAAAATATAAAAAAAGGACCTTCTTCTTATAAAACACCATGCTCTTGAACCTTGGCAATTATTTTACCTATCTTTGACACATTCTTTTCTAGCTCGAAAATTCGTGACATAAAAAGTGATGCAGTAGATGCAACAGGCCAAGAGCTTTCGGCAAGATGAAACTTTGAAAGGCTGGTACATTATTAAAGCAGTGGAGAAAATCAAGGAAAACTGGTTTATAGTAAGTAGATCGCTCATTAATTTGATGTAACTGATATATTTAAGCTATTCAAATTCGTTAATACTTAGCATTATTTTACTCTTAATTAGTTCTATTTATTCTAGATAAGTTATTTGAGCTTATATTATCTTGTTTACTTTGTTTTAACTAGTTGGGATATAAGTGTTAGACGAAACTTTAGATTGATCGGGAAGTTTTGAACGGTTGATAACATAAAAATAGTTGGTTTAACAATTCCAATCAAGGTGCAAATATTATTGAAAAATAATATATTTAAGCTTACAATATTTTTAATTTAGGGTGATTTTTCTTATATAATACTGAGGATTCTTAGACTTGAAATACGAATTTTGTGTTTAATCAGAATAACTTGTGGAAAAAGTTGGATCATGTACTTGTATTTTGTTCTAGTGGTTTATTGAGGAAATTTTGTTAATTTTATTTATTCATGTTGATTATATAGATGTGATGCTAAGAAAATAGACGAATTTGACAAAAAAAATAATATTTACAAAAACTTATTTTCTTGAGAACTTTTGATAAGAATTACATGATTTTGGTACATTCGATTCATCTTGATAAGATGAATTGAATGATATCAAAAATATGTACTTCTGATCGATAGTTCTCGAGAAATTTTTTTTGTAAATATTATTTTTTTTGTTAAATTTTTCTTTTTTTCTAAATTAATTATTAATTGGTATATTTAAATTATTTGAATTAATTTTATTTAAAAAATTGTATTATTCTTTATTTAAATTAAATAATTTTAAATAAATATGACATTTTTTTTTGTCTTTTGCAACTATATCTTAGCTCTAAACTTAGTTCCAATTATTTAATAACTTGCAACCAGCCCGATATCTTCTAGTATAATAAATTCATACAAGAATATAATGCATATATTTGCACTTGCGACTAGAAATATAACTTACAATCTGTCTCATTCACACTATAATACACACATAACTCACTTTTCTATCATCCCAATAGGAATGTAGTGAAAAAATTAGAATAGAGGAGAATAAAACAACAAACTATTAGGATAGAAAAGAATAAAACAACAAATTATTTCCTTGTTCGTTATAGATGTTGACTATAATAATAAGTTGGACTGGCAAGAAAACCAAATAAACTTTTATATTTCACAATTGTTAAAGCCATTATTAAATTATATATGGAACAATAAATGACTTTCAGAGAATGCATTCTTTTCGTATTTATATTTTAATTTGCAATTCATAAAGAGAATAACTTTCTGAACAGTCAAAATGCAAGTCACAAGTGCAGTTTCTTTTTTAGAAACCCTTGAAATAAATAATTGAAAGTAGGTGCCATTGAAATTACTATGAAAAATGAATTCATTATATGCATTACGATCACTCAAATTTCATAGTAAAAATTTACTCCTGTGATTTGTGTGACAAATCAGATGACTGTTATTATAATTAATTACCATATTTATCAGTTATGTGTATGGGTGTTATTTCAAAAATTGCATTTCCTTAAAATAGCAAAGTTGGTTTCAAAATAACATCCATGTGCATCCAGAAATAATGCATACCCTACATACTAATGTTGTATATAACTATTTATATGAGGACTTAGATAAAATTCAAAAAATTGTTCACCCCTAAAATTTTGGCCAATCAAAATTTAAAATCAGGTGTAATGTGATAGTTAAAACAAATGTTTTTTGTTTTCTAAGTAAAAAGTTGTACATATTAAAAGTGCATTATAGTTTGGGTTAGAGTATAAACAGCATAGAGTTAGAATGCTCTATTGGTAAAACTTTACAAAAAACATTTTTAATTAGGCTGCAGAAGGTGTTTTTCTAATTAAAATTTAGAGCTATTTTTGTTTTTTTTGTTAAAAAGTAGGTTCATTTTGAATTTTACATTATACCTGATCCTGAAATTTGATTGGTTAATATTAAAGGGTGGACTATTTTTTGTAAAAGAGCAAGGATCAATTTAGAGAAGCATAGTAGGCAAGCCAGTGGCAAGCCCAAATTTGGAATTGATATTGTGGCTTAGTCAATTTAATAAAAAATTTTTTTGATTTTTTATATAGTTTAATGTACTTGATATTCTTGTAATTTTTTGAAACTTACCAATTAAGTTCATTCCAAAAAAAAGATATGAATAAACTTTGTCTGCTACATCTTAAATTAGAATTAATCAAAAATGATTCCAATATTCAAAAAGTTTTATTAGAGATAAACTTTATAAGGAAGCTAAGACAGTTAAATCTAAAATTTGAGTACACAAAGACATTTTAGTATCAAAACCAAAAATAAATGATGCAAAACTAAGATCTAGTACTTTTTAAGGTAGAAGGTACCGTATGTAGATCATTTCTATTAATAAATGAGTGACAAAAATATTTTTACTGCAGATTAAAAAGTTGCTACATATAAAAGTTAATTTTTTTACTAGTCAACTCCCTCTAAGTGCAAGTTCTCTAAGTGCATGTCCTATGAAAACCCTTTCTAAATATACACTTTCTCTTGGGCCCAACAAATATTACACATATAGATTTTTACCTTTCTAAATGCAATATCTCTCTAAATGCACATTGGCACAATTTTTGTATATGGTCCCATTGTATTGCATTTAAAGAAATCTGACTGTATATAAATTAATATTTATACTAAGTAAAATTGTTTATAATAAAAAATTATACATATTACAAAAATTTATTAATTTTGAATGAAATTTGATAAAGTTTTTTAGTATCAACTTTTGTGGGGTGGGTACAAATTGGCCAATCAAATTATGTGTAAACAATAAGTAAAATAGGGTCGTGAAGATAAAAACAACTATATCTTATGTTCTACTGGGCAAATTTTAATAATTTGACTACCATTAGAATCTCCTCTACAATTTTATTTAAAAATTTAATATAGTAACTTAATAAAATTTTTTTATTATTAAATATAAAATTTTTGTCACTTATTAATTAATAGAAATGATCTACATACTCTCTACCTTTAAAAAAGCCAAAGCAAGTTCAACTAGTATTTATATAAAAAGCAGAGTAAAAAAGATAAGTTAACTTATTTTTATATACTTCAAATCTAAAGTTATACATATGGGGCATCAATAGAAAAGGGACGAATCATTTTTAGTACTTTTTTTTAAATTTTAAATTTAAAATATCTTAACAACTACCATATCAAATTTAATAAAATTTTTGTTGTTTTAATTCTATAACTATATAAAATTAAAATAAAAAAAAATTTATTAAATTTGATTAAGTAGTTGTTAAGTTATTTTAATTTAAAGTTGCAAAAACTTTTACTAAGAAAAAATTTGTTCCTTTTCTATTGATGTCCCCCATATTACAAATAAACTTGCTAGTTTATAAAATAAATTTTAATTATAATTATTTTAACTACAGTATTACAATTTAAAGTACAAATAGGAATGATTTAGAAATGATTTAAAAATTATAATTACTAAATAGATTAAGTAGAAATAATTTACATGTATTTAAAAATAGAATTTTATTAAGAAATGTATAAGCAAATAAGGGATGGTAATATTATTAATATCTCATATTTTCATAGGTAGGATTTGATAAAACTTATACCATTCACTTCATTTTATTGAGCCAAATCAAATGGTATAATATTCATCAAATTCTGACTGCTTGATTATAAGATATCCTTAATTTGTAAATAAATATTTTCAAACATATTATTGTAATTTTATAAAAATTTGATTAGCCAATTGTCATGTGCACAGACATAAGGGAAGTGCAGAAAATCACATAATTTTTTAGGGGGTGGGGTCCCAATATATCACGTCCTATATATAAGTCTTGACCTTGTGAAAATTGGCTTTGTATCAAAATAAGCAAACTTGATACTAAAAAGATACCATATTTTCCCAAATTTTTGTATAAATTTGTTGGTTAAGGTGAGGTAAAATTGAATAGTAAAGAGAGCTAGCAGACTTTGAGAATGGAGCAGTTTCAGTCATATTACTACAAACTCTTCAATAATAGTTACGGTATGATTGAAACAGATATACAAATACGTAAATATCGATTAATTGGCCTAAATATGTAATTCAGATCAGATATTATATTAATGCTGCCCAGATGATATGGTAATGCCGGGCAGATAATTTTATTTTGGTATCATATTAAAAATCCTGCACGGTTCAAAAAAAAACCAGCGCATCACGCACAGGATCATGCGCGGATCCCGCATGTGCCCATCTCTACCGTAGCCCGATTGCCACCACTTTCACAACAGACGGATTTTTTTTTTTAAATCTAACGTGAATGTAAATGCAAAATTATTTTTTCATTTTGCATTACATGAAATCTGAAATTTGAATCGATCGATCAGCCTTTTTTGGGGATTTTTTTGTTACTGTCAGATTATCTAGGGAAATTGGGTTTCCATAGGGTGAAACCGGATAAAAAAAGACGGAAAAAAATAAATGCCAAAAATCTGATAATTGGCACAATTGGCGCCTAAAAAAAATTAAAAAAATCGGGCGGCGGATAATGCAAAACGAAAAGTAGAGCTATTCCCAGGTCGGGCGACCCATACGGATCACGAGCCGAAAAATTACTCTGACTTGGTCAGAATCCACAATAAGCAAATCCTACTAAAATGTAATTTGCTTATAAATGGTCCAACACTGGTCAAACGGGTCATGAATAACATGGTAAATTTGCGGATTAAATAATCATTCTAACAGCTCATGATTAACGTTAAATCATCATTCTAAAAGGTCTTTATTGTTTGTGTTATGATGCCATTCTAATATGCTTATTAATATTAGTATTTAGTGTTGAATTAGGATGTTCATGAGACATTGATCAAATATTAGATCCTTTATCGACAATAGGCGAAGTTTGATAATTGATATCGCTATAATAAACTTAAATAATCCAGCCTTTCAATATTCAAATAATGAGTTATTGAAATTTTCAAAATTTTTCGTACCAGTACAACAGAGAAGATAGAATTAAATATGGGCGACGAAACTATTTTTCTAATGGAAAAATGGTTTCGTCAATAGTTTCATCAGACGATTGACGAAACTAATGACGATTGACGAAACTTCTGATGATTGACAAATCTCTTGGCAAAACTCTTGACGAAACTATTGATGAAATTAATTTGGCCAATAAAATATAATAATACAGGTGCCCACTGTCAACAGGCTTGTTTATAACGGTCTCTCTGGATATTCTGAATCTCAAATATTTTCAAGATTATTGCTAAGATTCACCGGTTAATGTGAGACCAGTAATTTTTTAATTGATAACGAATTTTCTATTAAATCGTCAGTACGCTATAAAAAATTAACACCATAAAATTGCAAGTACATGAAATTAATTTTAGATTTACATTAGATAATTTTTTTTTATAATTCGTATTCATCCAGGTAATTATTGCAAATCATCGGGTATGGTCGAATCAATGCATCAAAAAGTACATAAAAACATGACTGGCAATAAAGAAAAATAATTAACTTCACATGATTTTTAAAGATAGACGTATTTAAAATTTATTACACCAAAAATGCTATATATTACTTATAAAATTTATGATCTGTCATGAGTTTCGTCATTCGTCATTTCGTCAACTCGAAGTTGTCTGACAAATTGTTTCGTCATCTATCTTTCGGCACAGCAGAGTTGATTCTTCGTTTTGTATTGCATGGATTATCAAATAAGTTAAATCTAACGTTTGGGCAATTGCTAAATTATTTTTGTTTTGCATTACATGAAATCTGAAACTATAAATCGATCGGCCGGCCTTTTTTTTTTTTATGTCGGTTGATTTCGGGAAATTAGATGAAACCGGATAAAAAGATGGAAAAATAAATGCTAAAAAAATCGAATAACTGACATAATTTGCGGCTAAGAAAAAATTGCAAAATTGAAAATTGGGACGGCAAGTAATGTAAAATGAAAAATCAACTTTACAGGCCTTAATGCATAAGACCTCTTTAATAAGATGTTATATTCTAATAATTGATGTTGAAAAGGATGAATATAAGATATTCATTATTATCAAAAATCTGCAGAGATGGGTAAAATGGGCAATGCTTTATGTTGCATGTTGCTACTCCGATGAAATATATAACAACTAATTTTTTTTTTTTTATTATCTTATACTTCAATCTACAAGAAGGTGAAAGCAAAAATTTTTCTTGTAGCTGATTCAACATTTTATTAACAGCCTCAATTAACTTTTTAATTGCTGATTCAAGAATTTGGAAATGAAAACCGAAATTTGGCACATGCATTTGAAATAACTGAGAAGAATATAGAGTATTAATGGGGCTGGTAATGTAAGGCTTCATATGCTTTAGTGCATTCGTAAACTGCTTGTAATGTATTGGGGATAAAAGAGGCCATGACAAGGACAATATTAGGCCTTAATAGTTATACCTCAAAGACAATCAAGTGAAAATAAAAATTAATTATTAATATTGAAGAATAGCAAAAAATATTAAGAAAATTTCTGCTACTTAATTGTCATGCAGCTCAGCTTTAATCAATTTCCTTTGCAAAATTTCAATAATAGATAATCAATGGATTATGTAATTATAATGTGAATGCTCTAGAAAAGTATGAATAAAGCATAATTAATAAATTTCAATTGTTGCGATTATTAATTATGCGAGTTTAGCAATTTTTATATTTATTTTTTTTATGCCGATATTGAAGTATTTATAATGGAATATGATATTTTTATTGAATACTTTGGTCATTGGTAGAAAATCCGTACATTTTGTAAATCTAGAGAAATATCTTTAATTATTTGATTTTAATTATTTGATGGTAACTTTATATACATATCCATTTTTTGTTAAATAATCTTCGTGATCCTAACGAATGGCAGAACCTTGACAATTAATAATACATAAAATTATTCTTTCATAATTTAGATAAGTTAATTAATATATCTTGTATTGTTCTTTGTGATTTTTTATCCGGCTTACTTGCAAAGTTTCTGTGGGACTAAAGGAAACTAAAAAACATATATTACATGCCTTAGATTTGGGCTTGGTGCTGGAAAAAAGGACGAAATTGACAAATCAAAAGGTCTTCAAAAAATTCATTTTTGTGTTGCAAATCTTATAATTAATTATAAGAAAATACAAACTTTAAAGTGCTATGCTGCAAAATTTTATTAATACAACTACTTTTATAGTTTAAATAAAAACAATCCTAATCTTATTCTAAATTGATATATGGGGGACATCAATAGAAAAGGGACAAATTTTTTCTAAGTAAAAGTTTTTGCAACTTTAAGTTAAAATAACTTAACAACTACTTAACCAAATTCAATAAATTTTTTTTATTTTAATTTTATATAGTTATAGAATTAAAACAAAAAAAAATTTATTAAATTTGATATGGTAGTTGTTAAGATATTTTAATTTAAAAATTAAAAAAAAGTTACTAAAAATGATTTGTCCCTTTTCTATTGATGTCCCCCCATGTGTAAAAAAATTAAATTTGAAAAAATTGTCGATTTCGTCCCTTTTTCCAGCTCCTAGACCATTTATTAAATATAGAGCTAAATATTAACTTTTTGTATAGACTTGTTGTTTTTTGCATTCATCTTTTTTAGAACTAATGAATTATGGAATTCTTTTTATTGTAATTATAAAAATTGCAATAGATTAGGCCATACAAAGTTAATTGTTCGATTTGCATTACAAAATTCCCAGTCGATCGGTCGGATTTTTTTTTATTAAACTTTATAAATTAATTGTCTTATGTCGCATCTAAGGCCACACAAAGTTAATTTTACGCTTTGCAGTCAGATTTTTTTTATCGGTCATATCGAGCAATTTCGGAAAACTTAAGATTCCATCGAGTGATACTGGAGTAATTTATGGAAAAAATTAAATAGCAAAAATAGAATAATTGGAAAAATTGGGACTTAAAAAAAAAAAGGTCGGCAGGTAATGCAAAACGAAAATTTTACTTTGTGTGGCCTTAGCTGGTCCATGACATGCTTATTTGTCACGCCCGCGATGGTCCGGGATCTCTGATCGTTATTCCTTAATATTAATAGGTGTGAGTCACCTCCATTAAAAAAAATAGCAAATAGCAGCTAACATCCCTAAAATAGATTGATAAATTTTATATTTTTAATGTTATCGAAATAAAATTCACGCAACAATGAATTTTTAACTAGTTATTCATTTATTTTCTTCCAATAGTTAATTATTAACGATCCGAACTAGTTAAAAGACTGAAAATCGCAAACCATGTAACCAGTCTTCTTAGGACCGATTAAACCCTACCTAAGAAAAATACAATTGAAAACTTAACTTTTTACTAACAAAATCACATCAAAGCTTTATTTTATATAAATAGCAGGGAGTATAAGCAAAAATTTACAAGGATAATGCAACTGACATGCGGCCGATATGTCAATCATATTTTCTCAGTAAGTTTGCACTTAGGCACATTCACTTTGGATATACTATTATTACTAAGAAAGATTATAATAATTAAATAGAATCTTTATTCAAATATTTAAATTCGCTGGTCTGTGAACTAAAACATATTGATCACAAGCACAAGGACATGTCAGTTTACTAGTACTGTATTATCTAAATTTGTAAAAAATTATCAAATGTACCTATGGAGTTTAATATCATATATAACTAATTTTATTACTAAAATTGGAATTAGAATACTTATAAATCGAGATAAGGGTTAGATATAATAGTCCAAACTTTAGTTAACATAAAGGATTTGTGGATTCTAACCATTTTTACTTAAGACACCAAACATTTGAGAAAATATAACCAAAATAAGAAAATATTTATTAAGGCCTTATTGCCATTTACGGTTTACGGGCCACAATTAATTAGTAATTCAGTGATTCACTAATTACAACGATAGCTATACTATTAATAGATCGGATAATGTTTAATATTAAACAATAGTGCGTAAAAGATGAAGATAAAGTAGATTATTAAACACATTGCAGTCTATGGATACTATCATTATTATATAATAAATATTTTCCCTGAACTACACAGCGATTTGAACCGCAGTATGCGCAGCACTTGAATTTGCTACAGCGTTCTAATGAACCACAGATAGGGCAACTTTTTAATACACCGCAGCCTGGGCATAATTCAGACCATGAGCTCGAGCATAAGCCCATCCTTAATCCACGCATTTTGCCTTCATTATACATGATAAATCCAGATATTTTCTCAGGTATTGACTTGGCAAAACCAGGTAATGCTGATATTTTCTTAATTTGAAATACTTCAAAATCTTCTATTTCAAAAACTTCTTTGTCAATAATTCCTATTTCATAAGAGTGTTTTATACTTATACCAATAACAGATCTTCGTGAAGTATATTGTATCCACAAATCGAGGAAACCAAAACATGGACCTCGCGTCATACATGAAAAGATTGCTTCGTTATTATAAGATACACGGCTTAATCTGGGAACTGCTCCATTAGATTGTGAAAATAGTGAAAACACAAAACTTTTTGATGTTTTTTTGAACTTATTATCATCATTACTAAATAAACCTTTTCCAACCCAATCTAATGGATTATATCCACCAATTATTTCTTCTGAATTTCGGACTTTAATTACAACAAAGGTTTGTCCCTTGTTGTCACAAATCTTATGAAAAAGATCAATTCTAAAAGATTCACTGTTTGCTTGATATATACGCTCAAACTTGAAAGGCATATCTTTAAAACGATAAGGCATTCCTTTTTTTTCATCAATCCAACTTGCTACTAGTGCTGCATCTTTAGCATTGATAATATTAGAATTAAAAATATATGGTGATTTTCTTGTTGGTAGAGTATTATAATTAGGTTTAGGGTCTGACAAATACTTGTAAATTTCATCAAGAAGATTATTTGGCAAAATATTTTTATATCGATTTATAACTAAGTGAAGTTCATGATAAGATAATTGGAAAAATCTAATATGAGGAATACAATTATGTAAAACTTTCTCAAGATTCATGAAATCTGTTTGCATCCATTTAGTTAAATCATCGTCTAAAATAGATTCTGTATTCTCGATTCCCCATTTAATTAAATATTCCCAAATTTCAATCTCTTCTAATCTAAGATCATCGCATTTCAAGAGCCTAATTAAAGTATTTTCTTCTATTTTAAAGAAATCTTTTGATTCAAAAATAGTTTTTGGATGTGCGCATACAAGTTTTAATGCAAATTGATATAATTTAGTGAAAGTATCATAATATTTACTTATTTTAATAAAGTCTTTAGGAAAATTCCAAGCTGATGCAGTTTTGCGTAAGTATCTTTCAACGTTTTGACTAATTTCATCCAATAGAATTTCATCAGATGCAATAAAAATATCGAGAAGGTTAACTTCATTCTTATTAAAAAATTTTCCTGTATAAATATAGCTATTCATTTTTATAGAGGATAAGAAGTTAATACTTTAAGAAATTTTTTATTATATATGGAAGAACAATCATCATATATCAATTTAGTTATAGAAACTTGAGTTTACATACGGGGGTGAGTCAATAGAAAAGGGACAAATTTTTTCTAAATAAAAGTTTTCTCAAATTTGAGCTTAACCATTTTTTTTATTTTAATTATAGATAATCCTAAGATTAAAATAAAAAAAAATTTTATCAAAATTGATTAATCGTTGTCAAAATATTTAATTTAAAATATTAAAAAAATTTTACTAAAAATTTGTCCCTTTTCTATTGATCACCCCATATTTTAAAAATAATAAACTTACTTTATAATAACTTCAAACACTGATGGTGAAATATTAGGTTTATTAAAAATGATGATTCCATTTTCCCTCCTCACCCATTGTGGTGACAATGCGGCTTTAAAGTAAGTTGATCTTGCTGATAGAATATTGGAATGAGCTTTAAATTCTTTAATATTTGGTTCTTCACCAACTTTAATTTTTATATCAAAATCTTCAGAACTTTTAAGTAAATTTGAAAAATCTTCAGCTAAATCTTGTATGGGTTCGTTATTCATATTTTAAATTAAATAAATGATGAATTTAAAAGATAAAACTTTTTTTTTATAATATTTAAGACTAAACTTTAAAACTATTAAAATGGGCATTCATAGAAGTGGAATAATAGTGTTTGAAAATATATACCTGTACAAAAGAAACAGTAAATAAATTAATAACAAATCTGCAAATCAATATTACACAATTATCCGACATTACAGTATATGATCTGATTTTTTTGCTTAATATTTTTGACGGATTACTGTATATCAAAAATGTGTACAAGGTTTGTGGCGCAGACAAAAATTCTTAAAATTCGTTAAGGTTAAGGACTTTTTGTTAGAGCACCAAGATGGTTTCTTATGCTGATTTTTGAACTTTGGTTTTGTTCCTGACCGTGTTACGTTACACTTGATCTTGAGAAATCTGATTCGTACACATTTTCGGTATGCCGTTTTACGTAATCATTTATGCCAAATACAGAAATATCAATCAAACGGTCATGTAATATAACAAAATTTTACTTTCATCGGAGTTTGGTACGCAACACATGGGAATATTAATTCAGATAAAAATCTATTATAGTGGTTTTTCATCTGCCAAATAATGTATTGTTTCTGTGTAACACAATATTCTTTCGAAGTCTACTGTACGTACTTAGGCATGCACTTGTTTTTTATTTACAAAATAAGAAAAAAAAACAATTGAAACCAAAGATGCACATTAATGATTTCACCGCGCAGAATTTGACATAATCCTACTAATCTGTATAATGCTGGCTTGATGTTTCAGATTCATGTAGGTTTGCAA
The DNA here is from genome assembly GCA_003550325.1 of Gigaspora rosea. NCBI lineage: Eukaryota > Fungi > Glomeromycota > Glomeromycetes > Diversisporales > Gigasporaceae > Gigaspora > Gigaspora rosea. Next base: position 116,171 of record QKWP01000437.1, read on the forward strand.
AATCCGATACGTTTGATATATTTTTAATAGGATTTTATATAATTGGCCGGAGCGTAGCGGTGGACCCTAAGTATTACGACAAGTAATACAAAAATACCTTCCTGATGCGCTTCAATTGTAAAAATCTTGACAAAATTACTTTTTGATGACATGCATATATTTAATGTAAATAGAAGTTAGAAATTTTTGTCCGCACGCGTTTCTATATTTGTGCTTTAATGTTACCAACATATGCATACTAATGCGTTTGTGTAATATGATGAACATCATATGATGGGCTCCATACATAGCCCAATGGAGCTGCGAATGGAGCCAATGGAGCTCTGAATGGAGCCAATGGATACTAGTTTTTTGATCTCCATTTGCGCAATCATTGAGCTCCATTGGTAACCCTGGCTCCATACATATAGTGCTAGTAAGATATTTTAACACTATTAATAATTATCTGGTAGTTAGTTACTATTGATCATGTTACTCGTATTAATACTAAATCACGGTATATCTATTAAATATGGTACGGTAAACCATAGCCGCTTCAATTTTGATTGACTAAATATATAAGCTGAAATTATTCAAAATTTTACTATTCAAATCGCAGTAGCCTATTAAGCATAGGTTAATTTTACCATTAAACAAGCTTAATTCTTCAAAAATTGTTTTTTTTTTTAGAATTGTTAAAAAATAAAATTACGTAATGTATTGATTGTTGAGTCGATCGATGAGCACTCTCCCTTTTCCGAGGCCGGATGCTCTAGGTTGTATATACGATTAACATAAATCCAATAAATAGAAACGAAAACCTTAACAAATCAAGGGCTGATGCCCTTGGGCCAAAGAAATGGAAAATTTCTTAAAAGTTAGGTAAAATAACAAACAAGTGGTTACTGAGATGGAAAATACTTATGAGAACATATTTATTTAATATTAATGTTTTCAAAAATTTTTTTATGTTCTCAAATAGAAAAAAATTCTCTTTTTTTCTCTCTTTTTATCTTTCTTTCTCTCTTTCTTTCTTTCTCTTTCTCTTTTTTTTCACTCTTACTCTCTCTTTCTCTATTCATTTTTCACTCTCATTCTCTCTTTCATGCTTTACTTTTATACTTTTAGTTATTTTAATTTTTATTTTTAATTAATATATTTAAAAAATTATTAATAATAAAATAATAAAAAATTAAATCATTTAACTAAAATATAAAAGTGCTAAGTTATTTATAATAATAAGACTTTGACTTTATATTTTTTTTTAGAAACAATTTACCTTTAAGGCTTTTTATATAATATTGGAAATACAATCAGTTTGATCTAGCTTGTATTTAGTTTTTAAATAAGCTATTAACGTTTTTTTAAATATTTAAATAAATAAATAAAAATATATATTATTCTTCTTTACTATAGTAAATTTGGTAAATTTATAGATTTAAAAAATTTCTTAATTTAAAATTTAAAATACAGAACTAAAATTTAAAATTATAATAATTAAAGATTTATTAAGTAATTTTCTTGTAGTAATTTACATTATCATTGTGCTAAGTTTAGCTCTTTGAAAATTTATATTAAATATTAATATAATTCGTATTTATATAATAGTATTTTATGTAAATCAAAGTCTATATAACAAAGTCTATATTGTAACAAAACTAGAAATAGATAAATCAATAAACTATATTATCCAAAATTTTTCTGTAATTCAAGAATAACTAAATTGTTTTTTAATTTAAACTAACTAACAATTAAATGTTTATAAACTTAATTATTTTAAACTGCTATATTAATAAAATAATTTTTTATTACTTTGTTTATTTTAAACTGCTATATTAATAAAAATAATTTTTTATTACTTTATATATTTATATTAAGAACATATTTTTCAAAATTAATGTTCTCAAAAAAATTTAATAGAGAACATTTTAAATTTTGTAAATGTTCTCAAATTAAAAGTGATATTCTCATGAGAACATGAGAATATAAGATTTCCAATACTGCTTTGAGTTGGTCCTAACAATATGTATTTAGAGAGGTCTGACTGTATGTTTAGGCATTCTTAAATAAATTTTAAACCCCTTTATTTAAAGATTCTTTATTATTTTTTTAATTTTTATAATTTTACCACATTACAAATAATAACTTTATATATTTGGTAACTATGAGTTAGATTGTTTTAAAATTATTAAATTTCTTTTTGATTTACTGTAAAAAATTTTATTATAAAGCTTATAATAATACAATATGAATTAAATTAATTTGCATTACTAATGTAATAACATACTATATACAATGAAAAGTATTATACTTATTGTATAAATTATTACAAACTAGGGCACAAAATTTTCAGTAATGTAGCTGCTTTTTTTTTGACAAAGTTTTTCAAAATGAGACACAGAATTGACAGTCAAAAGTAATATAATTACTATTAAATTATTATATTGTGAATATAAAGAATATAAAAAAGATAAAATTTTCCAAATGATAAAAAATTGAGCAAAAAATTATAGCATTTTAAAATAGGTTTTGTGTACTATTACTACTATTGTAATACATAGTTGTGATTAAAGTAAGTTAGTTTGTATTGGGAATTATAGTTATAAATTTTATTGTAATTTTATTGTAAAAATTTTTATGAAACTTGCAATCAAGATATGGAATTGTAGTTGTGAATTTATAATACTATAATTTACTGTAAACAATTCTGCTGTAAAAATTATTTTTACAAACTCATTAACAATTGTATTGCACATTATGCAGTTAAGATTGAATTTGTTTTTGTATTAAAATTACAATAATTCTTGCTATAAAAATTTTGCAAAATTTACTAACTATTGTAATAGCAGACAGTATATAGTTAGTTTGTATTGAAAATATAGTATAAATTCTATCAAAAATTACTGTAAAAAATTTTGGTATGAAACTTACAATGTATTTTAGTACACATAGTACAGTTGTAATTTCTATCAGAATATGGTTGTGTATCATGATTTACAATATAGGCTATTGCAATAACATAGTACAAAATTAGACAGGCACTACTAGTGCCCTTGCTTTTTCTTCTATTGACCAATATAGCTGAATTTTTGTGTATTTGAATTTTCATAATTGCTTACAAGTTATTGTAAAAATTCTTCTCTAAATGCAATTTTCCTAAATGTATATATATAAAAAACCTTCCTAAATGCATATCTTTTTTGGAACCTAACTAATATAACACTTATAAATTTTTACCTCTCTAAATGCATATTTAATTCAATTTTTTACTATGGCCCAACAGCACACATTTAGAGAGATCTGTCTATAGTCTTAATTAAATTATTATAAATTCTATCATAAGTTACTAAAATAATTCTGTTATAAAACTTATTTATTATTCTAATAATAAATATATGTTGCTAAGATTGAGCTGACTTGTATCAAATTATAGTAATTTCTATTATGAGTTACTGCAAAACATTTTGTTACAGAACTTATTATTGCTCTTTTTAATTTAATTTGATTTGATCATTTGTAAATTTTTTTGTAAGGTTCATGGGCACCATGATTTAGTTTATTGTTACATTGTAATTGTAAAACTTACAAAGCTTGCAAAAGTAATCATAAAGTAATCAAATCAACTAAATTGAAAAATACAATAATGCAGTATACCAATAATTAAACTAAGCTTGTCTGTATTGATATTATTATAATTTTTATCATAAACTATAGTAAAGCATTCTTTTAAGAATTTTTTGCTATTCTGGTATGTGTAAGTTTATATTAAAATCTTTATAATTTCCTATAAGATATGTAAAAAATTTTAAAACAACACTTACTCACTATTCTAGTAACTGTAGTAGTAAGGTTAAGTTATTTTGCATTAGAATCAGTTTGATTTCTATGTAGTTAAATTTGAATTAGTTTGTATTGAAGTTATTGATTTTTATGAATTGTAAAGAATTCTGTTGCAAAGCTTACTTGCTATTTCAGTAGCTACAGTTTTATATATTATTAGTTTGTATTAAAATTATCATATTAGAATTTTTGTGATTTCTAACTATAAAAAAAAATTCAATTATAGATCTTACTATTTTGGTGCCATATTATTAGTTGAAGTTGAGTTGGTTTGTGTTGGAGTGATTATAATTTCTATTGCAAGTTACTGTAAAACATTTTGCTACTAAACTTATTTGCATTTTAGTAACTTGTATTATGTAGTTAAAGTTGGGTTAATTTGTATTGAATTATTGTTGATTTTTATTGTGGTTTGTTTACTGTTTTAGTTGATGTTCTAGACTTATCCACTCGCCAAATATAACACACCTCATTCGATACTATTGTATAAAATTTGTTGGTTTGGTTTGGTTGGATTTAGGTCGTCCCGGAAGATACTGGTTTTTTTTGTATTATTTTGCGAATTTATGTTCTCAAAAGGCCTTCATTCAATTGTTATTTCTGACATAATAATTCCAAATTCATAAATTTCATTGTATTCGAAATTGTAATCTTGACTGTAAATTCGATTTTTGCTCAAAAGGTACACATGATTATACCCAATGAATAAATATCAAATGCTCTAAAATACTGTCGGTTGTTCAAAACCTCAGGGGTAATATAAGGTAAAATTCCACAATTTTTGTCAGATTTCGATTTTAATGCAGTATTAGCTGTTAAGAAATCCATATCTCACAGTCACCACCAATTGTTACGGGGAGAAATGGACGAATCTTATTTAATCGATGCAAAAGATGATAAAAGACAGCTCGCCAGAAGTGTGACTTGGTGATTTAACCCGATTTGGTGTAAACGTGATTTGTGTATTAATCGATATTTTTATATTATAATTCGAAGACTATTGCTCAGCAGAGATAAAACAACCTCCTTTTTATACTTTACAAATATTATGGGAATCGCTAATCTAACATTATAGAATATTATGGAAACTACGAGATTAAAATCATACGATACTCTATCTACGACGCTATCATATTATGTGTATCATACGATAGATTGTATGATTTCTACCGAAGCTAAGCCCCGAGCATGCATGATCGATTATGCACGATTAATGATATGCAGAATCGGTCAAACATGCATGATTGATTGTCATATGAAATGTGGCGCAGTGTACTTTCAATGATCGTCGGAAAATATCACGTTTACCCCGTGACACTACCAAAGCGCATCAAGCTCCTGGAGAGGAAATAGCCAATCGGAGAGTGCAAATTTTGACTATTTCGAATCAGCCCGACGAAGAATTCGAACACGTGTAAAAGAAGAAAAAAGCGAAAATACGCAAAAACTAATGTTTAAATCGATCTTGGTGCACTAATTAAAATGACGGGAATGAAATTTTACTTATATTAAGCATCACTCTAACTCTATAGTCTCTAACGTTAAGGTCCTAACCCTAAATTTCTATCCCACGCACTTAGTTTATTTACAAAATCGGATTTCCTTTTTTGGTTTGTGTTACCCGCGCAAAATAAGTAAAATGCTACCAAAGCATCCAATCATGACCGCAAAACTTGAACAATACAACACGTACATTATTATTATCTGAACTTTCGATCATCCAATAAAAATTCGGGATTATCATTACGTAATTTGAGGCACAATATATGCATAATAACGTACGTACGTGCGTACATATCAAAAATTTTCAATCCTTTTTTTGAAATGATGAAATTACCGAACGAATGCCTTTTAAAAATTTTTAATAACATCCAGAGTGACTATGGAAGCTTACATTCATGCCTTTGTGTAAACCGTCACTGGTGTAGACTTATAATACCAATATTATGGAGCAATATTGAAAACAAGTTTGGCAATAGAAAACTTATAAATACATGTCTTTTAACATTAAATGAAGAAGAACAAGCATCATTAATCCCGTTTAATATTCACCTTTCAAATTATCCAAAACCATTATTTGAATATTACAATTATTAACAGATTTTTAAATGTTGGAGTTATTCGTTGGCTTATTTTTGAAGGTTATGATGTTGAAAATAGATGGGGAAATAACAGTGATAGCCTTGTGAATGCTATTAAATGTTCTTTAATTGCAATGTTTCTACGAACAAATAACAAATTGAAACATTTAGAAATATCTGGATTTATTTATAATAATAGTATATTATTTAAAAATTTTTATAAAATCATAATTTGGTTTCTTTATATCTTTACCAAAATCAGCTCGATTTCGAAGAAATAGCAGAGGCTCTTTGCAAGAACACCACTTCTTTAGAACTTGATCGTAATAATATTGGTATTAAAGGAGTAAAAGCATTAGCAAAAGCGCTTCATAAAAACACAACTATATCTTCTTTAATTCTTATTCACGAAAATATTGGTATTGAAGGAGGCAAAGCATTGGCAAATGCACTTTGTAAGGACACTGGTTTAATTTCTTTAAATCTTGACGATAATAATATTGGTATTGAAGGCGGAAAAGCATTTGCAAAAGCACTTTGTACAAATTCTACTTTAACTTCTTTAGATCTTTCTTATAATCGCATTGGTTCAGAAGGAGGGAAAGCACTAGCAGAGGTTCTTTACAAGAACACTACATTAACTTCTTTAGGCCTTTTTGGAAATAATCTTGGGATTGAGGGTGCAACAGCGTTAGCAAATGCGCTTCATACAAATACTACTTTAGCTTCTTTAAATCTTGATCGTAATTGTATTGGCATTGAAGGAGGAAAAGCATTGGCAGATGCACTTTGTGAGAACACTGCTTTAAATTCTTTAAGTCTTAGTTATAATAATATTGGTATTGATGGTGGAAAAGCATTTGCAAAGGCACTTTATACAAACAATACTTTAACCTCTTTAGATCTTAGTTGTAATAACATTGGTATTGAAGGAGGAATAGAATTGGCAAAGGTACTTTGTATGAACACTGCTTTAATTTCTTTAAATTTTAGCAAAAATAAGATTGGCATTAAAGGAGGAAAGGTATTAGTAAACGAACTTTGCAAACTTTGCGAAAACACTACTCTAGCCTATTTAGATCTTTCTTATAATGGTATTAATCTTGAAGAACAAAAAACACTAGCGGATGCTCTTCATGAAAATATTTCATTAATCTGGTAACAATAGTTTTAAAAGTTTATTCGATTATATTAAAAACATATATTGCATAAATTATTGTATAACGAAATTTTAAGTAACGATCAAACATTAATATAATGTAAACGACTATTTTTTTTACAGGAATCCAGAAACTGTGGACCTAATTGGTGTGCCACACAGTGGATTAACTAGATTCCCGAAGTATTGAACTCGTTGAATTAGGTAATAGGTAATTTAATTTATTACAGCAGCTTAATATTTGAAGTAAATTTTTCATAATAATTATATGTTACATTAACATAGTATCATATCTATTTCTGGATTTAGTATTACTGTTACCCTTCAATAAATCAGATTCCTCATTGTATTGAATATTTTAAGAATATGAAGATGGGAATTTTTTTTATTTACAGTTAATAGATGGTCGTTCAGTTTTTCTATTTTTTTAAAAAAATTCAAAATAATTGAAGAATATAAGAATAGGATCTGCTTCTTTAGTATAACAATGAAGGTATGAAAGAAAAAATAAACCAAAAAAATACAATTCAAAAAATAATTTATAAACAATCTACTCGATTAATTTGTAATTTACATGTAGATTAGAAAATTGTAATATAATGTGACGAATTTTTTTATTTAATTTTTTCTTATGTTGTAAATATTTTAAATCAAGTATACAAATAACGTAATGGGGCTTGGTGGCTTAAACCATGCAAGGACGTATACACCCAAAATATCGCGTATACGCGATTATACAGGCTTATTAATTTTTGCACCACGAACGTATGCGCGTAGAAAAGAACGTACAGGCTCAAATTAAAGCGAATATGCTCAAAATAGAGCGTAAATGCTCTGGGAAATAACATGTATATAAGACCGTCGAATTCCAATAAAGTTAAAATAAGTTTGACGTTAAATTTAAAAATGCAAGATAATAATAAAAGTAAAACCCTTATAATTTGAATTCGACTTTGACCTTAATAAACCTTGCGAGACTCAATTCGACGGACTGAATTAACTTGTAACTTCGTATTGGCTTATTATAACTCGAATTCTGTGTCATAAATTTTTTAATTCTTTTTAAATTGCTCACGTGATTCCAGTTACCTTTGAACTTCTTATAAATCCCGTGTCGTGATTACCCTGATTACACCTAATCATCAACCCAAATTACCGATACTTTTAATTATATTTTTATCACCCACATTGATATCAATCATTACCAGTACTATCCTATCGTCCCGTATCACCTTTATAACACAGTGTCGTTTCGTTCTATTAATCCTCTGTCATCATAAACATTCTTTTACAATAGCCTTATCACTTCTACCCGTAAATGGTTGGAGTTTAAATTGGCACTATTTGTCTATATTGTTTTACCGCTCTCCCCAGAATCAACCGTTACAATAAATATGTGAACTGTATAGTTTTGAGTCAGTCTGACTTATTTGTTATTATCATTCTTTTTATTTAAGCCTATAAGAATCAAATAAGTGTTTTAATGATTTTTCTAATTAATATTTGCTTTAATTAAGGTTTAAAAAAGTCAAAATAGTATTTTTAGAAATATCATATTAATGCTTGTTTGCTAATCTAAATTATTTTAATGCCCAAAGAAGTTGGTGTAGCATTTTAAAGTACTTAACAGCTATTATTTTTTTTTTAAATTCAAGTTTATTATAATATAAGTGTAAATGGTGCGCCGCTGACGCCCTTGATAAGGCCAAATTTTAAATCTATATTTTGAAATAATTTTCAAAAAAACAACACATACTCGTTATTATATCTACTCAAATAACCTTAATACTGTGATATAATGAATTAAATATATTAGCAAGAATTAGATTAGCATAAATAAAAAGGTAAAACGAAGTAAAATGTTCTTTAATAAATTCCATGTATTACAGTAGTAAGTGTCTTTAAAAATTGCATATGCCCTTTGAAAAAAAATTTTCGGAAAAACATGGAAGCTGAACACGGAAACATACGTAAAATGTACACTTTCCGTGTTTTTGGACAGGAAAATACACTGTATTTTAAACACGGAAAAGGACATTCCGTGTCTTAGAAAGCATGGAAAATACGGGGTGTTTTCCTGTCCAAAAACACGGAAAGTGTACATTTTACGCATTTTTTTACATATTTTTACGTATGTTTCCGTGTTCAGCTTCCATGTTTTTCCGAAAATTTTTTTTCATAGGGATGCAAAATATGACGCTGAGTATTTCATTACAAAATGTAAAACATTGATCGTGACCTTTTAATATAAAATGAGAATGATATATAAACAATATGTATGATTATCCTATTATTTTCTTATTAATGATTAAGATCTGCCATATTTTTTGTTCCAAAATTGAAGTTGCTTTTATTGATCAAATATTCGGTATTTCTAATGCACATAATTTACTTCCTATAAAAAAAGATTATCAAGAAATGTATAATATAGAATGATATAATCTATTATTAAATAACAAAAATTATAATTACCTTGATATTTATAACTACAATTAAATGAAATAAATCTACTTCTATAATCGGATTCAATATCTATTCGCATATCTTTATTTTTTATATTTTGTAATATTTTATCAGATTCAGATAATTCTAATAAAATATCTTCATTATACTGCCATTCTGCAAAAGTATCATAAATTTCCTTTGCTGTTGGTTGTTTTTTTGGATCCATGTTCCAACATTTCTTCATTAAATCCGCATAACATATTGTTGTATTTTCATAAATATGTGGTCGTAAGCCATTACATACTTGTAATTGGAATTGTAGTTCTGATTTTTGCTCAAAAGGAACAGGTTTGCCATATAAAATTTCCCACATGATTATACCAAATGAATAAATATCAGATTCTTTAGTATATGGATGTTTGTTCAGGAGCAATATATGGTAAAATTCCATAAATTCCATTCGAATTTGATTTTGATGCAATATTAGCTGTTATCGAAAGCCCTAAATCTGCGATGTATGCACTTTTTAAGGGGTCCGTATTATTTCGCCGACAATCACTTCACCGACATAACATTTTACCGACAAATACTCACCGACAAGTTCATTTTACCGACAGTTTGTTTCACCGAAGTTCATTTCACCGACAAGTTTTTTTCCAAAAAGCACTCTAACTTTAGCCCTAATTCTACCTAATTCTACCCTGACCCTAACGACAATGACCAGAATTACTTTGTCGGTGAAATGAGCTTCGGTGAAATAAACTGTCGGTAAAATGAACGTGTCGGTGAATAATTGTCGGTGAAATGTTATGTCGGTGAAGTGATTGTCGATTAATTGATTGCCATCCCTTTTTAAGCTATTTAATAAAATATTTCCACTATGTAAATCACGATGTATAAAATCTTGAGAATGAATTATCTGAAGATCATATGCAATACTTTGTAGCATGTTTAATTTATCTCTCCAATTCACTTGTGCTATGGCATGTAGATTTTTTCGCAAGCAACCTTCTAAAGCATATTCCATGACAAGGAAATAATTTTTAGAATCTTTATCTTTTGATACACCGAAGCATCTTAAAAATGTTTGGATCTTTAAGACCGATATCACAATATGCTTTTAACTTACAATATTATTAAAGGAAAAATATATTTGAGTTGTTAATTTTAACTATAAATCATAAATAGTATAATTAATAAAAATAATTAATAAGGATTACCTCTCTTATAAATTCTTTAAGATAATTATTTGATTCATGAAATAATTTAAGAGCAACAGGTCTGCTTGTATATTGAATTTTATCAAACCCTATAGCACGGTGTACAGTTGCAAAACCACCTCTACCTATTAATTCAAAACCTTTAAATGCATCAAAAGGAATCCAAGACAGATGATAATTGCTTTCGTTACCTATTTTTTTTTCAAATCATCTTCAATTTCTAAGTTTTTTGTCCATTCGTCTTTAACTAATATTTATTTATAAATTTCATCAATGTTTGATATATATCATGTATATTAATAAAATATCAAATATTAGTTATAATAGCTTAAATATGATAGATAATACCTAAAGATAAATAAATTTCTCGGCTCCTACAATAGGTAATTTAAATGAATAAATATATAATATCGTGATATAATGAATGTTATTGCAATTGTAATTTATTACACTGGAGATAGGGTTGTTATGGGCCAATAGAACTCGATGGTTACGCAAATGAGACGAAACAACCAATAGTCATTTATTCCATTCGGAGCTCCATTATCTCCAATGCCAACCCAATCTGGAGAGTACCAATCGAATACCAAGATCAGTTGTAATACTTTTTCTTATTTCGAAATACCATTTATGAAATCAATTTTTAAAAAATTTTTATGTCATCTTGATCAATTCTATTTTGACTCTGATCTTAAACTAATTTATTTTTTGGTTTCAATTACATCTGATCTTACGAGTTACAATTTTCCTGCTCAAATTTAAAATTTACCTTTGATACCAGTCTTTAGCTTTATCTAAATCTCTTATTACACCAATTCCACTTCGATAACATTTTGCAAAACTTGACATTCCTCTAACGTATCCCATCTCTGCTGATTTTCGATAATAAATGAATGCTTTATTTTCATCCTTTTCAACTCCAATTCCATATAGATAACAATTTCCAATACTAGATGCTCCTCCTGCATGTCCCATATCTGCAGATTTCTGATAATAAATGAAGGCCTTATGTCCATTTTTTTCAACACCAATTCCATGATGATAACAACATCCAGCACCAATCGCTCCATTAACGTCACCCCTCTGCCGATTTTTGAGCATAAATAAATGCCTTATGTTCATCTTTTTCAACTCCAATTCCGAAAAAATAACAGAGTCGAATTTCATTAAATCCAAGAGCACATCCCATTACTGCAGATTTTTGATAATAAATGAATGCCTTATGTTCATCTTTTTCTACCCATTTGCCAAAACGATAACAATCTGCAAGCATAATTTGAACCATAGGGTTGATTTTTTCATTTAAGCAAAAATTACAATTCCGAAAAAATAACAGAGTCGAATTTCATTAAATCCAAGAGCACATCCCATTACTGCAGATTTTTGATAATAAATGAATGCCTTATGTTCATCTTTTTCTACCCATTTGCCAAAACGATAACAATCTGCAAGCATAATTTGAACCATAGGGTTGATTTTTTCATTTAAGCAAAAATTAATAAAATTAACTGGATTTTGCTTTTTCTTTATTAAATATTGTTCTAATATGTCAAGAATTAAACTGGGATTTTTGTCTTCCAATTTTTTTTCTTTATATAGAGTACACATTTCTTTGACAATTTCATTAAGAGAATCCTGTGATAAATATTGAAACTTGTTATCTTCTAGATACAATTGTGTATTGTTGTAGGCCACTTGAGTAATTTTTAATGAGCTGCCGATTTTTTCTTGCTGATTTACAAATGAATTATTGTAATTTGGCATCTTGGTGTTGTTAATATTTGGTTTGGAAGTGTGAGTTACAACGATCACGAAAATCACGAAAAGGAAGGATGGTAGAAAATAATACGAGCAAATTGTATTTATATATATATGCTTATATCACGAACTCAAGTGATGAGATGACAAGGGAATTTTATTTTAATAAAAAGAGATGATTTGAATTAATTTATAACAATGGGATTACGAAGTATTAAACGGATAAGTAAGAGAATATTAACGAATAAGAAAAATAAAATATTTAATAAAATACAAAACAAAACATTCTCATGTCTTTAAAAGAATAAGACAGACTAAAGAACATTATTATACTCAAATTTAAAGGATATTTATTAGTGATACGGGCCGATGCCAAATTCTCGGGCCGACCCGGCTGCGGAAATTAATCAGCCCGGTCGACTGGGCCGATCATATTGTTAAAAAACTTTCAGTCAAACAAGAATGTAAAATAGTTTTATAATTTGATCTTCTCAATATGAAAACAGTCAGAATAACATCACGGTACTTGTGCAATATTTCGATTGCTAAAAAATTACACGGAGATGCATTTAGTTAGTCGATATAATGATCAGCACATCATAAGCACACATAATGTCAGTGATCTTCGAAATTAGGCGCAGTAAAACCCGTGATTAAGAATCGAAATACAAAGATTCCAAAGAGAGGAAACCAAGAACTAAGAATTAGTTAACGATATAAAATATTGTTAAAACATAGCCATCGTTATTGTAATCATATAGTACTTATCATCATAAACCCCTTAATTATAGTGATTCTAACGTGATTCCTTCATGATGGGAGATCAATGATTCTACCGCGATCCTTTCTTGATGAAAGATCGATTTAACCCTAAACCCCTTTAGTTCATTAGTTTAGTTTTAATTATAAGAACTCTGTAATTTCCCTCTTGTAAAAAATATCATATCCTACGGGATTCTGATATTCCTAATCTAATACATTCAATGAATTACCCGATAATATATTTTAATAAATTAATACCAAATCACCAACGTCACGCCTCTGGCGAGTTGCCTTGTCACTTAATATCATATATTTTCGCGTTATCTAATAAATAAACCTACGATTCTCCCCGTAACAATACATATAATGTTACATAAATTACAAATAGTAGGAAGTAGAGGTTGGAACCGGTTTACGTGAATTTTGTGATATTTTGGAATTTAATCCAATTAAATTTTAATAAATTCTAAAATATCACAAAATTCACGTGATAAACCCGAATTATTAAAACCGGTTCCAACCTCTAGTAGGAAGAGTGTATGTGATGCATATATATAGTGGATCCACTATATGCGAATAGGAAGTGGTTATAAGAGGGCCCGATGGATCTTCTTATGGCCGGTGATCTACCGGGTTATTTTCTCATAGATGGAAATAAAAGTGGTAAGTATGACGGTGGTTTACTAATTTATAATCGATAATCAGTGCTTTAATCAGCGAGCAATCAGAACTCCTAATTGACTAGTTGAATTTATATAAATATCGACTAGAAAAGTTGACTATTCGATTTTGGTTGGATAGATAGTTATCGACTGCAAGCACTAACTTGAGAATGTTCTACGCGCGATTTAACTAATAATTATAAGTTATACAATGAAATTCTATCAGACGAAAAAAATTTAACTATATAGCCGGGCTGACCTGCAGGAATGTGGGTCAAGGGCCGACCCGCCCGCCCGGCTGATGGGCCGAGGTCAGCCCGCATCACTAATATTTATACGTGCTTTGAGAAAGATATTCGCAGTTTAGATTGATGCGTACTATCTCCTTCTAATGCTACACGACTTAAATCCAATTTAATTTCAAAATTTTGGTGCAGTCGGTAACATTACCAAATACTGTGTGTAATCACGTAACATAAGACCAATCAGCTTGTTTGTTTTGATCAACACGGATTAGCCCAAAAAAAGCTAATGTTTAAACGTTTCGGTAATCACATGACATTCGATCAATAAAAATGGTTTAATTTTTCACACGTTTGTACAGTAGACGTTAGGGTATAGAATTGGCCGGGCTTTCCTAGACCATAATCATGCCGGAAAAAATTTTTGAGCCCAATCAAAGCCCAAACCCAATAAAAAGCCCCAGAAATGAGGTCGGGCCGGGCTTTCTTTTTAAAGTAGGCCCGGGCACAAAGATGTATTAAATGCTAAATTACGAGTACAACGATAAGGATTTAATTTTCCTAAAGCCATAACATTTCAACAACAAACATATTTTACAGACGATCAACTTTACAGGCAAGTTCATTTCATAGGAAATATATTTACAAACAACTCATTTCACAGACAAGTTTTTATAAATCGTACTAGCCTTAAATCTAATTTCAACCCTCAAAACCTAACGACAATATCTCATCTGTGAAATGAGCTGTCGGTGAAATATACTCCTACGAAATTAACTATTCTGTACTAATCATCTGTGAACAGTGTTGGAATTGGAATATGTACATTTAAAACTTATTTGGATATGGGCATATATGGACATTGACTGATCCAAATAGTGTCCATGTCCATACTATTAATATTTGAAACTTTTTTAAGAAAGTAGTCAGGTACAGTAATAACCAACTTAAGATACTTTTATCTTTGAAATATTTCTGAACTTTAATTTTTTACTTCACGTTCTAATTTCGATGACTTTCTTTACAAAATAGGAGGCTTTCTATATAGATTCATGTTCAGCCATAAGATGATTGGTATGGCTAAAACATTTGGTATTATTGCCATATGGCTTGCCATTGAAATTCATGCCATGCCATGCGCTGTTGAATAATATGCAGTAAATAAGCACCAAACCCTCTACCTCATTGTTTAAATGTCAGATTAGCAGAAATCACAATGAAATCTTTTAGCCAAATTATTCTCGCTAATCTGATATTTAAAAAAAAGTGGGTAGAGGGTGTGGTACTTATTCATGGTATAATACAGTAATTATATGGGTGAATCAATAGAAAAAGGACCAATTTTTAAAGTAAAAGTTTTCTCAACTTTGAGCTTAAATACTTTATTAACTATTTATTAAATCTAATAAATTGTTTATATTAATTCTAAATAATCCTAAGATCAAAATAAAAAATTCTTATCAAAATTGGTTAATTATTTTAAGGGAATTGATATTTCCACACGCTTTTTTGATAATGCCACACCTATGTAGATCATTAATTTTTATAATTTTCTATACAATTGATCGAAAATATATTGGTACACACCAGACCAAATTTGATCAACTTTTTTTTATTTTGATTATGGAAAGCTGTAGAATTCAAAAAAAAAAAGTTGATTGAATTTGGTCAGATGAGTGCCAAGATATATTTGATCAAAGATTTGGTAAAATTCTAAACATCTATCAAATATAAGCTGTGGTAAAATTATTTTCAAAGTTTGATCAAGGATATCTTGATATCCACTTTGTCAAATTTGACCAACTTTTTTTTATTTTAATTGTAAAAAGCTATAGAATTCAAATAAAAAAAGTTGATTTAATTTGGTCAGTTAGGTTCCAAGATATCTTTGATCAAAGATTTTATAAAATTCTAAACATCTATCAAAATAGGGTCTTTGCAATAGAAAGGGCGGATATGTCAATATATATAATTTTGAGATAATTGAATTTAATTACTTTGTTTTGATTTTTGGACTGATCTGGGTTAATCAAAATTCCCGATTTTGATTGGCTAATTATAACATGTGACTAATGGGTAATCTCGTGATGCGCTTGGCTTCGACCTCGCATAACTTTCTTTTTACATTAAGTATCTTGATTTTTTATTATGCAAATTGACTTTCATTTATAATTGAAAAATGTTGATCACATTGAAATTTACCAGAATTTAATAAAAAATGTTTTTTTTCATTTTGGGGTGGTATCTGCCCTTTCTACTGCAAAGCCCCCAAATGTGTATAAACTGCACCAAAAATTGTTTACAAACTTTAATCAAAGATATCTTGGCAACCACCTGACCAAATTCAATCAACTTTTTTTATTTTAATTGCAAAAAACTTTAGAATCCAAAGAAAAAAGCTAATTTAATTTGGTCAGGTTGGTTTCAAAATATCTTTAATCAAAGATTTTGTAAAATTCTAAACATCTACTCTATAAAAAAATCCATCTGGATATGCACGTGTTTCTATGGAAAAGCATGGTAATCTGTGGAATGGCCAGAGAACCAGGTTTGCATGTGTGAATTCCAAGTTCGCATGATTAAAATGGTCTGAATTGGACTGGCTGCCTGGACATTTGGACCATAATGGACTGGGTTTTGCTGCATTTTACTAAACCAAAAATCATGGGTTTTGGCATGGTCGAGGCACATGCATATATTTCTTATGAGTTATAAATAAGAGTAAATTTGATTTAGTTAGAGTACAGTTGGACTTCCATAAATGCAACCTCCATAAATGCAATACCTCCCTAAATGCGCATTTTTTTCTTTTCCATAAAACATATTAGTTCTAAATGTACACACATTCTATATTCTGTAAATGCACTTTCTCTTAAATAATATTTTATATTATACTAACCTCTCTAAATGCACGTATCCAATCAAATTTTAGTATTTAAGATAGGTTATACAGTTTTTGGTAGAAGTTATACAAACTGATGATCTAATTTTTAAAGCTGCAATTTAATTGGCTCTTTCTAAATGCAAACCTCTCTAAATGCACATTGTAGGCTTGTCCCTACAAGTTGCATTTATAGAGGTTTGACTGTATAATATAATTGTGAAGGGGTAGTGGTAACAAACATGCCATAGGTGGTACGATTTCCTAAATAATGCCCAGCCTGTTATTTTGCGACAATACAGTAAGATAAAGTTTTAATAAAACGCTTGTTTGTGGAATATTTGTTGTGATCAGCCACAGCAGCAGCACTATGTGTGTGCTAATTTCAATAGATGATATTTTTTGGTACATGAGTGTGATATTACAGTTCCCCAGTGTTAAATATTTACATAAAGGTTTTTCCTGTGCAGCAATCATATGATCTGTGTTTAATATTTTGTATCCATCATTAAAGCATTTTGGTATTATAGGCCCGTTGGACCTGCTTATAAGGCCCAAACCCTGCCCGATAATTTTACGGGCCTAACCATGTTTGGTTCAAATGATACTGGACTCAAAAATGTGGGCCATACTAGGCCCAAGTCTGGCACATTCCCAACCCTAGTTATTTCTAGTTGTTTCAATTACTATTGAATATCAAACATGTATATTATGCTAATGCTATGGATTGGCTTCTTTTTATACCAACATCACGAAGCTATTTTTATGTAGACTTATGTATTTAAAAATTATATGTAAGTCTACAAACCCAATATAGACTTACATAGAATAATTTATACATAAATATAATTTTTAAATAATATTTATTTAACAGTTATGTAACGAAAATTTAAAATATAAAAATGTGTTAAGTAGCTAAATAAGTAAAATGTTAGAATGAAATAAATGTTATAATTAAGGTTATGGTTAGAATTAGAGTTGACGTTAGGGGTAAAATTGCGAGAGGAGCATTTTTAATTAAAAACACAACAGGGTTACCCAGCATAGCGGGCTTTCATTGTAATTGGCTGATTTTTATAGATCATCCCGTGATATTGCAAAAATATCATTGGTTAATCAAGGCAATATTTTATACGAAACTAATTACCGTAACGACTAAATATTCAATACTGTATAGGATTAATTTGCATTAATAAATACATTACTATGAAATTTAACAACTCAGAGTCTAAGACCATAATCCCGATACAAATAGAATCAGATCTTATTTAAAAAAAAAAAATTATTACACAAATTAAAATAAAAATAATAATAAACACGAAAAAAAATGAAACATTTATTATAAGAGACAATACAAAATTATACCAAATTTTAATTGTATATAATAACAGTTAATTAATACAAAACGAATTTAACCTTAATCCTAAATTAAACGTAATACCACGCTTAAATATTCTTAGACGTAACTACGCTTTAAATTCTTAGACATAACACTACGCTTTAATATTCTTAGATATAATACTATGTTTTAATCTCTTACAAGTTCGCAAGCTTATATTTTCATTGCTTCATGTTACTAAGCTATTTTACTGGCCGTACGTGTCTGTCTTTAGAATAATAAATAAGTTATAAATAAAATAGATTAGCTATGTAAACCTTTTAATTTACTGTCATTTCACCAAGTTTAATATACTGTAAGTTATATTGGTTAAATAGAAACGTCTAGACATACCTCTCATCTAACTTCCGAATTACCTTGCGGTTTACCGAATTACTTTGACGGCGTATAAAGTAAAGCTTGAACTTTCAAATTTTTTTTTGTCTTACCTTCACCCGATTCGTATTCGTGGCACCCGTTCCATTCTTGTGACAGCAAATCGTTACTTTAATAAGACTTTAATAAGATAAGATGATCTTCAAAATCAACCAATCATAATAAAGCCCGCTATGCTGGGTTACTCTAGTAAAATTTTGATATTGACTATTTCTTTTTCTTAAAATTTATATAAAAATTTATTTATATTTTATAATATATAAAAGTTACATAATTATATACGTAAAATTTATTAATATATAATGTTTATATAAAAGTTTTATCTAAATTTTACGATATATAAGATTTATATAAAATTTTTATTTAAATTTTACGATATATAAAAGTTATGTAGTTATACATATCAGCGGATCAGCATAATTGGGTAAATCGACCAATCATGATCGAGGATTATCAAAAAAATTTTGCACTAATAGAGCGAATTTTCACAAAAACGGTCTTTTTAACCGGCTTTGCATTTATAATTAAGTACATAGAACATTATGAAATTCATGTATTTAATTATAAGCCAAAAGTAACCCAGAATTGAGTTATAAAGATATAACATTTACATATGCCTTTTTTATAAATTTATTTTATATATATTCAAATAAATTTTACATAAATTCTATGTTAAATAACATATAAAAATTAACATATATAATTTTTATATAGTATTCTATATAATATTTATGTAAAGTTGTAGATCTATGTAGATTTTATAAAAAATGTACTTGCTGATGAATAGCTCAGCTTCCCGATAATCCTGCATTTGGCTAAGCATAATTTTCATTCTTAGTACTGATCTTCAAGTGCTAACTCAAATAGGAACAAATCACTAAAAAAATAATTTTAAATCTAGCTAATGCTAGTTATTTATATAATTAAATATAATAAAATTACAAAAAAGTAGATATTTAAAAATATAATGCTAAATTTAATTTAAACAAACTATAAAATCAATATACTTAAAATATATGAGAAATTATTAAACTTGTTAAACAGCAAGAAATTGTCACATATGAATATATTGTTCAGATGTGACGTGAGATCTCTTTTTCTCTTATATTTGATGCATTTATTTTGTTTTACACTTATTTATTTACTATATTCATTTTTATTAATAAATTACTGTATTATACTTAATCGCATAATGAGTTGTTCTTCAAGTTTATCTTGCTCATTGTAATATTTTTATGTTTGGATTATTTGATTCTATTATAAAATTAATATCATTAAATTGAAGTTTTATTGAAGCCAGCGTGGTGTTATTGCAAAGAGCATCAGCTATGGCCTTTCCTCCGCCTGATCTAAGGTTATTCTCTCTAAGATTCAAAGATGTAAGCGTGGCGTTCTTGCAAAGTGCATCAGCTAATGCTTTTCCTCCTTCTGATCCAATATAATTATAATAAAGATTCAGAGAAGCTAGCGTGATGTTTTTGCAAAGTGCATTAGCCAATTCTTTCCCTCCTTCTTGCCTAAGATCATTCCAATGAAGATCCAAAGAAGTCAATGTGGCATTTCTGCAAAGTGCATCAGCTAACGCTTTTCCACCTTCTGGTCCAAGATTATTAAAACCAAGACCTAAGAAAGTTAGCGTGGTGTTTTTGCAGAGTGAATTTGCTAATGCTTTTCCTCCTATTGATCCAAGATTATTCTCCTCAAGATTTAAAGAAATCAGTGTAGTATTCTTACAAAGTGCATCTGCAAATGCTTTTCCTCCTTCGGATCCAAGTTCATTATCAGTGAGATTCAAAGAAGTTAACGTAGAATTTTTGCAAAGTGCTTTTGCTAATGCTTTTCCACCTCCTAAGCCAAGATTATTTTTATATAGATTCAAAGAAGTTAATGTGTTGTTCTCGCAAAGAAATTTTGCCAATACCTTTCCCCCTTCGGTACGCATCTGATTGCAACTAAGATCTAAAGAATTAAGGGTAGTATTTTCATAAAGAGCCTCTAATAAAGATTTCACTCCTTCTAATCCAAGATGATTTGATCTAAGAGTTAAAGAAGTCAAAGTAGAATTCTTATAAAGGGCCTTTAATAGCATTTTCACACCTTCAGTTCCAAGTTGATTTGACCTAAGACATAAAGAAGTCAAAGTAGAATTTTTATAAAGTGCATTTAATAGCATTTTCATTACTTCAGATCCAAGTCGAATTGATCTAATATCTAGAAATTTAAGATTTCTACTAGTTCGCAGAAACATTGCAATTAAAGAATATTTAACAACGCATTCAAGCTTGCGATCTGGTTCATATTTTTCATGATGAAGCCAATTTTTAATTCCATCATCCAAATAATGATCAATAGATGTGATATAACTTGTATATTCAAATAGTGGTTTTGGGTGACTAGGGGTGGTAATTATATAGGGAGCTAATATAGCTTTCTCTTTAGCATTTAACATTGAAAGAAGTATTCTTATAAGTTTTATATCTTTAAAATGGGTTTTTGGTTCGTTCCACAATATCGGTATAATAATTCTACACCATTGTCGGTTTACAAGAGCACACGAAAATAAGCTTTTATGATCATACCAAAGGTTATTAAATATTGGATAGTAGCATTCAATCGGTATTGTTATCATGTTGAAAAAATGATACGTACGTACGTACGGTGCGTACTCATGTACGCTCCGATATATATATTACCAGAATAAATATTGTGAAACGGTGCCTAAAATCCAACTTGGAAGGATTGATCTAGAAAACATAAATTATGTCGATCTACACATGACCATTCTAGTAGTGCGGATAAATGATTTACCATTCACGTATAATGTTCTACAATTGTTTTTAATTGCGACTATCTTTAGTTTATATTATTAGCTGAGAAATATTTTTTTTGTATCTGTTCTCATTACTTACCATATAGCGCTACCTACAATACCCTCTTGATAACATCCTCATGCACAATATAGGGGTACTATTCAACCATAAATGCCAAAATTTTTGAATAGTACCCTCATAAATTTTATGATTAAATATATATTGCTCTTTATATAGTACCCCTCTCCTCACATAGTGCCCGGAATACTATAGGCAGCGCTATATGGTACATTTATACACAAATTTGACTTTTATATGTCTACTAACGAGCAAAATACAAATAAATATTTATTATTATTATTATTATTATTATTATATAGGGCTATTGTTAAAGACAAAATTAAACTATTAGATTGAGGACCAAAGGTCTCAAATGCCTAACTATTACTGAGCATCTAATCGGTCACAATAACTAATACTTTGATGTTGTAAATAATTTTTAAGCTTTTAAATTACACTTTCTTTGAGATCACTAAAAATCGGCTTATTTTTTAACAGTTTAGTAAAACATAGTATAATCAACTCACTTTATAGCGACTTCTCTATAATGAGCACTGGATATAATGAACAAAAATTTTAAATTATTTTAGAATAAAGAGAGTTATGATTTCTTTGAACATAGTAAATAACTTAAATCGTGAACGCTTTTATATCAGAACTCACGGGTTTCTTTTTTTTTTTTTTTTTAAAAAAAAAAAAGATGGCATTAAATGAAGCTAAATATGTTTTTTGTTGAACAGAATTATTATCAATTATTGAAAACATAACGTCACTTGAAAATAATGAATTGCTTATGAACACGGTCTAATGCTTAACTAGTCTTCCAACAACCACGAACATTTATCCCTAAAATCACGAGTCTGTCGCTCAAATGTATGTATATTCGGTTTTAAAATATTATTTTTTTATTTTTAATAACTCATGAGCTTATTTTAGCAAACAAACCTATTGAAACCCAAAATTTTGAATAATACCATATATTGCTATGGAGAGTACTTACCGTAGTGTTTTAACAATTTTTTATAGTTTTTTTATTTATCCCGATATGGTGATCTTTTGTAAAATAAGGTGGAATAATATTTAGCATTTGATATCTTTTTATAGTACATTCATACGAATTTGTAACATGAATTGTAGGAGGAATGGATACTATTCAACCATTTCTATTTATAGTAAAAGTTAAAATAACTATATAATATAATATGTCTAATGTTAAGTCATGCATGCTAGTGTGAGAGAATACGATTGATTATATGAGAAAGAAATTTCATTGAAATATTGTGCGTCTTATTTTTGATACTATCGGATTTGGGCTAAAATCTGTTAAGACTGGGTTTATCTAGTATAATTTAGAAATTAAAAAAAAAATTTAAAAAAAATCTACTACGTACAATATAAATTAAATAATACTAAATATATGCTATAATTTATAGATGATTGATAAATTTTATAAATTTAGTTATAATGAAAACTACGAATATATAACTTTTAAAATCAATTCCAAAAATATAATACCAAAACTTACATATGTTACTAAACTAATACAAATAAAATCTCTTTTTTTCATCTCAGTTTTTTGATCAAAACTTTTTGTTTTCAAACTTCTGAATTTTAAGAATGGGCCAATAAATTTTATGGTTTTTAAATATGATACCAATACTATTATAACAACATCATCAAGTACATTTTTTTATAAAATCTACATAGATCTACAACTTTACATAAATATTATATAGAATACTATATAAAAATTATGTATGTTAATTTTTATATGTTATTTAATATAGAATTTATGTAAAATTTATTTGAATATATATAAAAATAAATTTATAAAAAAAGCTTATGTAAATGTTATATATTCATAAATTTTATGTATAATAATTAAGCAACTTTTATATGCTATAAATATCTAAATAAATTTTTTACATAAATTTTATATATTAATTCGTAATCCGTGAGTAAGGGAAAGGATTTGATTAGTGATCGGTGGGGTGCATATTATAATCAAAACAATTAATACCCATAATCTGGAGCCATTTTTTAATTTTCTCAATTTCTGCAAAGCTAACATCTTTTGTGTTTCTATAAAAATTATAAAGGCGATTTTTCTCTTCCTAAAAGTGGTGAATTTATCAAAATTGACCCAATGGGCCGTGAGATATTATCATTTTATCTTCACGATCATATGAAATTTCTTTACAGATCTGCAAAGAAATTTCATATGATTGTGAAGATAAAATAATAATATCTCACGGCCCATTGGGTAATTTTGATGAATTCACCACTTTTAGAAAGAGAAAAATCGCCTTTATAATTTTCATAGAAACACAAAAGATGTTAGCTTTGCAGAAATCGAGAAAATTAAAAAATGGCTCCAGATTATGGGTATTAATTGTTTTGATTATAATATGCACCCTGCCAATCACTAATCAAATCCTTTCTCTTACTCACGGATTACGAATTAATAAATTTTACATATTGTAACTATATAACTTTTATATATCGTAAAATTTAAATAAAAATTTTATATAAATCTTATATATCGTAAAATTTAGATAAAAATTTTATATAAACATTAATAAATTTTACATATATAATTATGTAACCTTTATATATTATAAAATATAAATAAATTTTTATATAAATTTTAAGAAAAAGAAATAGTCAATATCTCAAAATTTTACTAGGGTAACCCCTGTTGTATTTTTAATTAAAAATGCTCCTCTCGCAATTTTACCCTAATGCCAACTCTAATTCTAACCCTAACCTTAATTATAACTTTTATTTCATTCTAACATTTTACTTATTTGGCTACTTAACACATTTTTATATTTTAAATTTCGTTACATAACTGTTAAATAAATATTATTTAAAAATTATATTTATGTAAAAATTATGCTATGAAAGTCTACATTGGGTTTGTAGACTTACATATAATTTTTAAATACATAAGTCTAGAACTTTATTGACAAACGAAATTTTGGCTGGCTATAAAACAGACAATTTGGCCAAATTTATATATATATGTATTTTTTTTTGGCTGGCCAATAGCTAAAACAGTCATAAAATTTGGGTTAACTAAAAAATTTGACAACACTGATTATAACTCATGGGATATCGATTGGTATAACTTCTACTACAATTAACTCTATTAATCTCAGCACAAATATTAAGTTCTGTACATATATAATAGTAGTTCAAAATTCTTGAAGATTTCTAATTTCATAGTATATTTATAAGCAAATCCCAGTCGAACAAAGTATAGTTGAGCTTGGACTCCCTTCTTAGGTCCTAGCTGAGACTTAAAAATACTACTGATTATTAAATAAATTTACCACCTTCATACAATTGATTTAAAGAAAAAATAGATTACTAAGATGACTTTTTTTTTACTAGAGTAAAAAGTTGTCACCATTTGAGGGTTTGAAATTCATGCTATGACAATAATATGCAATGATTAGGTGTGACATGTGGTACATTATACAGTAGCTATAAGGATAAATCACAAAGTCATTTTTATATAAATCTATGTAGAAATTTTACATAAATTATATTTAAAAATTATACATAGATCTATAAACCCAATGTAGACTTACATAGATTAATTTATACATAAGTATTTATAAAAAAATATTTATTTAACAGTTATGTATTTAAAATTTAAAATATAAAAATGAGTTTAAGTAGCCAAATAAGTAAAATGTTAAAATAAAATAAAAGTTATAATCAGTTAATGTTAGAACTAGAGGTTGGGTTAGGGTAAAATTACGAGAGAAGCATTTTAGATTAGTAATACAACAGGGTTACCCTAGTAAAATTTTGAGATATTGACTATTTCTTTCCTTAAAATTTATATAAAATTTATTTAAATGTTATAATATATAAACGTTATATAATTATATATGTAAAATTTATTAAAATAAAACATTTATATAAAAGTTTTATCTAAATTTTACGCTGTATAACGTTTATATATAATTGTTATCTATATTTTACAATATATAAAAGCTATATAATGAGTATAATATATAAAATTTATTAATTCGTAATCCGGAAAGGATATCAATGTGGTGCATATTATAATCAAAACAATTAATATAAGGTATCTGCGTGATGCTGTCATGCAAAACCAGGAACGTAAATTTGGTGATTAGATAATTTGAGTAGTGATGGTCAAATCCTGATTTTTTAAAGTTTCCGCGATCCCGCGTGGGATTTGTGGGATTCGCGTAATCAAGTAGAGTTTCTGAAATTTTCATGATTAATAAATATATATAATATACATATATCATCACTAGGAATGTAATTTCTCAGTAAAATATTAATCATTTCTTATAAATCTTACTACATTTATTACAAATAAAAATGCTTATATAGATTTTACCTACTTTTAAAACATTTGGATCTTATAATTATTAAATTCATCAATTCAGATTTGCCTCAATTTTATCAATTTTTTAAAGATATTATTATATAAATATATATTTAAAAATTATAATGGTAACAAAGCAATCAAATCATAAGCATATAAAAATTTATAAGTAATCAGGTGCATAATCAGGTATAAATGTGATAAAATTTATAAGCGATCAGGTACTGTACATATGTACAAAAATTTATAACCGGGTTATATACATACAAAAATTCATAAGCAACTCATAAGAAATTCATAATTGGGCTTATAATTTCTAAATCACATAACTGATTGGCTTGAATTTTATTTAGCCTTATCATATTAAATTGATTACTAAAGGAGATTTTCTCCCATATGGTACACAATATTCTTGGTGCATTATTTATGCAAGAAATTAAAAGTCTAAATTGCCACTTTATTAATCATGACAATTTAAAAAATTTATTTCAATATACAGTTTGTGCATTATCTCTGTATATACATATATATGTGGAATGAGAAATATCAAATACTAATTAGGAATTGGCCCACTTATGTTAAGGCAGGCCGTTAATGCGGGCCAGATGACAGGCTAATGCAGGCCAAAAAATCTTGTATTAAAAATCCCATGCAGGAGTTTTTAAATCCTGCGCATTGCCCATCACTAGATTCGAGCACTTTTAAGACTTTGCATAGTTTAAAGAAATTATGAGCAAAGTTCTGAATCAGTTTTATTTTTCTCATACTAAAGTTTTAAATTTGCTTTATCATAAGAAAGTCAAGAAATGCATTGAAATATTAGAATAAAATTTAGTATATATAACAAAAGCCTCTAGATTAGGACTAATTGTTTGAACCAGTAGCAATTATTTTTCCAACCTGTAAAACTCATAAATGACTGACCTCTCAGTCCCCAAATTTTCTACCTAAACTGCACCCATTTATTACATGAAACCCTAACATAAGAAAGATGACTAACATACATTCACATAGCTAAAAAACGAATTGGGATATCATTATGCAGTAGCTATTTTGGGTCTTGCACTGCTACTGCAGTCACAGAGCTTAACTATTTACTAATAAATATACTTGCACTGCCCAGAACCCACAAATCGCTACTAATGGTCTTGATAGATGCTGGTAAAATGCCATGAAATATGGTGAAATAATTTCAAATTGGTGTTGAATTAGTAAAATTGGTGAAATTAATTTTACTAGCATCTATAGTCCTTGTACTGTCCACACAGCCATGGAACTCAGAACTAACTGCAAAGATCTTTGTACTGCCACAATAACTATAGATCCTTAATCATTGAATATATCACCCAACTAAACTGATACTACTAATACTTGCTGAGCCACTTAAGATATGGAGGAGATAGAGCCAATCTTTACCAAGGCGAGCAATAGTGAAACAAAAGATAATGTTCTTCATTTTGAACAAAATTCTTATAAACTTTATCCTTTAATGTCTGCACGCCCACAGCCTCCCATTCATACCCTAACTACTCAATATATCCTATTGAAAAGCATCATGTCGCACATTTGTATTATTATTATATTTTGGGTAATGCTAGCATGTGTTATTTAGGCCAGAGATAGCTTTTTTAAACTAACAATAGGTTAGAGTAGTACATTAAAAAATGCTAGGATTGGCCAGAGCGGCAATGATATTCCAAGAGATATACAATAATTATTGCACTAGGAGTCACTATATGAGTGCAAGCTAGTGGCTTCCTGCTTTGCCAAAGGCAAGCCAGCTATGAGCAGAAAATATATAGGAGATGCAGGTGGAGAAATAGAGTTGCCCAAAAGGTAGGTTGGGTAGGTCAAAAGTAATTTCTGTTTAGGTTAACAATACTACAGTTCCAACTTCTTCTATTTGTATTATTTATGTCATATTTATTCTATTGTTTAATTTTGTTTTTTTTTCTTTTTGCGAGTATGAGGCTATGCTTCTTTTGGAACTGTTGGCATATGTCATTGCATTACTTTTATATGATCTTTGCTTTCAATTAGTTTGCTTTTGCGAATTTGTGGCCCTGGCCTAGATTAGTGGTTCTGTAGCATAGCTGTATTGCCCACTTGTTTTTGATCACGTAATAACATCATTTTGTATTACCAATATTCATAGAAACCTAAATTTGCTAAAATTATATGTCATCCTAGCAAAAACAAAAAAACAAAACTATACCCTTAACACAAAGTCTCAATCAAAGCTTAATTAAAAACAAAATCACATGTGATCTGCAATAAAGTCAGCTGATATTGCAATAATAACTGCTCTGTCACTTCGTTAACAAGCTTAATGATACTTAAATTTATCTAAAGAAGACATAAAATCTATGAAATAACATATTCAGAAATTATACTATATCTTCAAATTGATTACTATAAGTAGCAAGGCATAACAGGTATAGATGCTAATACCAGAATTTAAAAGATGCGTGCACAGTTAAAGTTTTTCAAAATAAATTACACAAAAAATGCTTTCATATAACATTAAACAAATACCAGTATATATGTTATACATGTGATGTTAATGCACATCAAATGATTAATTTGAATATGCCATATAATAAAATTCAAGATTTTATCACAAATAGTTTCCTATTAACTATATACTTCGTACTTTGTACTATGTTCCTGGTACCTATAATCTGGAGCCATTTTTAAATTTTCTTGATTTTTGCAAAGCTAACATCTTTATGTTTTTATTAAAATTGTAAAAGTGATTTTCCTCTTCCTAAAAGTGAATTCATTACCCAATAAACTGTGAGATATTATTATTTTATCTTTATGATTATATAAAATTTTCTTTGCAGATCTATAAAGAAATTTTATATAATTGTAAAAATAAAATATAATATTTCATAGTCCATTGGGTCAATTTTGATGAATTTACCACTTTTAGGAAGAGGAAAATTCTCTTTACAATTTTATAAAAACACAAAAAATATTAGCTTTGCATAAATCAAGAAAATTTAAAAATGGCTCCAGATTATAGGTATTAATTGATTTGATTATAATATGCACTTTGCTAATTATTAATCAAATTCTTTCCCTTACATATATTATGAATTAATATATAATACAGTGCGCAAATTCTTTAATTAACTTATAAAATATACAATTTTTAAAGGCTTATTAATAAAAAAAACTAAAGTAGTTATAAATCAAATCTCATTAAAAAATAATAAAACCAAATCTAAAGAACAAAGTTATGCAGCTTATTTTTTAAATTATTTAGTATTTAATTAAGTAATTTCTTTTTAAAGTTAACTTACTTTATTAATTAAATTAAAAATTTGCCCAAAATTACTTACTATTCATATTTTTAATTTTGCCCAAAACTATAAGTAAAAGTATACTATATTTAAATTTAAGGGTAGAGTATCGTATATCACATTACATATATATAATTTCATGCAGATCACGGAACTTAGCCCTTATAAAAGATCACACAAACTCGTGATCTTTAAAAATTTTTCGCAACAGTTTAATATCGTCAAAAAAAACTGTTTTTTGATCATTCAAAGGCTCACGCACTCAACAGTAAGTCATTTTCTATTAGCAAGTTGGGTTAAAAAAGGTGTTATTTAGAAATAAGGCGAAGTTAACTTTGCGCATCTGGCTTCAAAAGTGCACATCCCAAGCAAACTTTATTTAAAAATAATTTTTTTATAAAAAATTTAATAGATAACGATTTCAATTACTTGTTTACAATTAATTATATTGCGAAGAACTATCATGTTTAGGAATTTTTGGAAGTTAGCTAGAGACTTTTTGTAAAAAAAGCATTTATTAATAAATCTATTTATAGATTAAATGATATGGGTGACGGTCTATTTAGATAGTTATAAGAATTTAATTGTAATTAATTGTAATGTGTATAATAAGTGTAAAAAGCATTTTTTATAAGAATTTATTATTATATTAGTAAAAATTGGTTAAAGTAAATTAAAATTGTTATAAGTTCAAAAGATATTTAATTTTCGTTCGTAGTAAATGTTAATAATTTGATTGGCTGATACTATTTTTAGTTTTGTTGTACTAATAATCTACATCTTGTAGCTATGCCGTTATTTCACTATAATGTAGATCACATAAGATACCCTATCCTTAAATATTATAAAAATCCTAATTTTTATCTCTTTTTCTCTCTTATTTTTCTCTCTCTTTTCTCTTTCTCTTTCTCTTTCTCTTTCTCTTTCCCTCTCTTTCTTTCTCTCTCTCTTTCTCTCTATAATATATATTTCTAATTCAATATGTACTATATACTATATTAACCAATCATATTGGGTTATTTTTGTATAACATGGCTCAAAATTTGGCCATGACTTGTTAATTTAAGGATTTGTGCACTATATTTATTTTTAGATATTAATAGCATATAAAAGTTACTTAATTAAAATACAGTCAACCCTCTCTAATCCAAACTGCTAGGACTGCTTTTTTTTTACTATGTAAAAATTTGAAAAAGTTCAGTTTTTAAAATTTTATATATGGCTTATCTGAACTTTATAATAAAATTTATAAAATTTACAAATGTTCTAGAAGAGTTTGTTTGGTTTAAAGAGTGTTTAAAGAGAGTTTAATAGTGTTCAGTTTAGAGAGGTTCAGATTAGAAAGAGGTGACTGTATATATATAACATTTACTTGAGTTTTTTTTTATAAAATTATTTTACATAAATTCTATATTATATAATATATAAGAATTAACATATATAGTTTTTATATAGTATTCTATATAAGATTTATATAAGTTGTAATTCTATATAGATTTTATAAAAAAATAACTTTGTGATATAAAGTAAAAGGGGTATTGTGGTGAAGGGGGTACTGTGGCAAATTTGTACTATCTTGTGATACAATACCATAATTAAATAATTTTATATAATTTGATTTGTCTTGATAAAACAAATTGAATAGTGGTTAGATCATCCAATTCCGATCACTGGATCACAAGAAATTAATGTATTTTATAAAAGTCAATTAATAAAAAGCTGTTTAAATTATATGAAGCTTTTAGAGCACATGTAATTTGTTAGTCCAAACAACTTTACTTAGAACATAAATGTTAATTTGTATAGTACCAAAAGGCATATACCTTATAGCTAACTTTGCATTTCATTATAATACCCTCAAAATTATTTTTGTATCATAGTAATATCTTGTGATCTGGTAATTGGAATTGAATGATTTGTTTCTATTCAATTTGTTTTAAGACAAATCGAATGTTATAAAAATTATTCAATTCTGCTAATTGTATCATAATATAGTTCAAATTTACTACAATACCCCTACCCCCTCTAAAATTTTTATCTTAGTTTCTTTACCTTTAAATGAAAATATCTTTTGATCCAGTGATTAGAATTTAATGATTTTTATACAATTAGATTTGTCTTTGTGAGATAAGTTAGTTGATATTAAAAGTATTTGATTTTGTTAGATAATTCACATAATTTCATTAATCAAAGTCAACTTTGCCACAATACCTTCTTTTAACTTAGATGTTATAATTTATGATCAGTCAGTTTAGTGGATAAAGACAATCATATCAGTCACAAAAAATGTCACATCTAAAATTTTGTCATATGATTTTCACAAATTACACAAATTGACAAAATTACATTTTTAAAAATTTTGCCCAAACCTTAGTTCCAACACACAATGTTCCTTAGAACAAAATTATTGCCGAGCTTTCTACAAATCAAAAGGTATAAAAATATAAAAAATGAACTTCTCTTTACAAATTATTACACCTTTGAATGTGAGCAATTATTTTGCTTACTTTTATTTAATTCTTTTCAGGTTAGCCTTGGTTTGGCTTAAAAAGTGATTTAGTAGGTGCACCAGTGTGAGAGCTTTCGAAAAATGCATCTTTAAAGAGCTGGTGCATTATATACATGGTTGTGAATCAAGAAAACTATTTATAATATGTATATCACTTATTAATTTGATGTTTTGCATTATTTTTGCTTGTAAAAAGGTACTTTTTGAAACAGTTTCGATATTTTATTGCAATATTTACTTATTTAATTAATCTATTCATCTAGGTTTATAGCGCATTACAGTAATATTCATTTTAATGAATTGGAGATTATTAAACTACTCGAGTTCATTAAACTTTGTGTTGATTCAGTAGATAAGTATAAAAAATTATTTATACCGGTAAAAGTTATTTAAGTTTTTTTGGAGTTTATTAATTAGTTTATTTAAATTATTAAGATTATAAATTAATGTTATTGCAATTAGAAGTTCGTGGGTTTGTGATACGAAATCTGAATTTTACATGTTAGTTAATCATATTTAATAAAAAATAGATCTATATTTATTCCTTGTCCAATGATTTATTTTTTTCTTGCATTGGTTGTGTAGCAACTCAAATTATTATATAAATTATTTAAAACTCGATTAATAAGTAGAGCTAAATGTGTCAATAGCAAACATATGATTCTGTTAATAAATTTAGAATAATTAAGAATAAAGCAACATTTTAAATTATGTATTCAAGCTTATTTTATTAATAAAATTAAAACATATACTATTTTTTTTAACTATATCTTATCTTAATCTGAATAGCTTCTAATAATCTATCACAAATTATAATTAACTCAATACTTTTTAATGGGTTTATTATCTTTGCACATTCAACTTCTTTGTTAATAATAGGTTCTGATCCAACTCATCTAAATTCTACTATTTCTAGTTGTTTTACTTTTGACTTGACTAAAAATTGCTTGTCTAAAAGACTGCCTGTCTAAAAACTACTCATCTAAAAAAACTATTCACCTAAAAAACTAAGTTAAAAAACTATTTTGCTTAAAAAACTATATGTCTAAGAAACTAGTTTTCTTAAAACTAGCTTCGTCAATAATAGTTCTCTTCATCCTGTTTAAATTCTTAGAGTAATTATTATTTAAATGCTTAGCTCATAACTACTCAAAACCTCATGATTACCTGCAACTTCGGTCAACATTCTAGTAATTTATAATTGTCAAGAGAATTGGCGAGTAAGACTGTTAAAAAGAAAGTCTTTGAAGCGAAATAACCCAAATATATACATAAAAATGAAACGAAACACCTATTTTGAAGGCATGATTCTTCTCAGCTTTATTATTTTTCTGTTTTAAACTTAGAAAATTGAAGAGTGCTTATGAAAATAAACTCTGTACTTTGGTCATGCAAATAGATTTCCTTTTGGGAAACCCCTGAAAACGGTATTTGAAAAGGTCCTACCGTTACACTTTACTATGAAAAATGGGTTGATCATATGAATGTCGATCATTCAAATTTCATAGTAAAAAATTTTTACCCCAGTGATCTGCGTGACATATCGGGTGACTAATGACATAATGACGCAGGGGAAATAGAACAGGGGTAAAAATAATTGAATTGATGATCATAAGTCGAAATTGGGTGTAGAAAATTTACGATAGTAACAACGGGGGTCTGTGGAATCCTGAAATATCAAAACGGTTAAGTTTAAATGTTTAAAAAATTATGCAATTAAACTGTAAACTTCAACCAAAAATATTTTAAAGTACCTGGTATTTTATGATTCATCGTAAATTTTTTCTGTAAAAGTTGGTCAACAAGGCCTGGCACTATGGAACTACGTACGATGACTAGTTACAATGATCTAGTTACAATGATCAATGTTTCACTGCATTCATTACTGTATATATCGATACGTACACATAATTACATACGTACGTGCATAATTTTACAACAAAAATTCTTATTTTAAAAAAATGATAAAACTACCGAACGAATGTTTCTTTAGTATAATCAATAACTTAAAGGATGATTGTAAAAGCTTATATTCATGCCTTCTTGTAAATCGTCACTGGTGTAGGATTATTGTACCAATATTATGGAGTAAATTAGGAGAAAAATTAGACGATAGAAAACTTATAAACACATGTCTTTTGGCATTAAATTTAGAAGAACAAGCATTATTAATTCCCTTTAAAATCTACCTTTCAAATCATCCAAAACCATTATTTGAATATACAAGTTATACGACAACAGTTTGTAGATATTTAAATGTTGGAGTTATTAAATGGCTTAATTATAACGGTTATAAAGTAGTCAGTAATAGTTGGATATATAACAAAGATAGCCTTGTAAATGCCGTTAAATGTTCTTTGATTGCAATGTTTCTACGGACAAGTAAGAAATTGGAACAATTAGAAATCTTCGGATTTGTTTATAATAATAATTTATTATTTAAAAATTTTTATAGAAATAATCCTATTAATTCTTTATATCTTTATCAAAATCAATTCGATTTCGAAGAAGTAACAGAGGTTCTTTGTAAGAACACTACTTTAAATTTTAACCGTAACAATATTGGTATTAAAGGAGTAAAAGTGTTGGCAAAAGTGCTTTATACAAACACAACTCTAGCTTCTTTAATTCTTGATCACGAAAGTATTGGTAATGAAGGAGGAATAGAATTGGCAAAGGCACTTTGTTATAATACTGCTTTAACTTCTTTAAGTCTAAGCAGTAATTATATTGGTATTGAAGGAGTAAAAGAGTTAGCAAAGGCACTTTGTATAAATGTTACTCTAAATTCTTTAAATATTAATTACGAAAACTTGGGTGTTGAAGGAGGAAAAGCATTGGCAAATGCGCTTTGTAAGAATACTGCTTTAAATTCTTTACGTCTCAGCGATGATGATATTGGTATTGAAGGTGGAAAAGCATTTGCAAAAGTACTTTATACCAATACTACGTTAGCTTCTTTAGAACTTAATCGCAATTTTATTGGTGTCGAAGGAGGAAAAGAATTGGCAAGGGCAATTCGTAAAAACACTTCTTTAAATTCTTTGAGCCTTAACGATAATAATATTGGTATTGAAGGTGGAAAAGCGTTTGCAGAAGCACTTTATAAAAACACTACTTTAACTTCTTTAGATCTTAGTCGCAATAATATTGGTAGTGAAGGAGGAAAAGCAATAGCAATGGCACTTTGTAAGAATACTGCTTTAAATACTTTGAATCTTAGCAATAATAATATTGGTATTGAAGGTGGAAGTGCATTTGCAGAAGTACTTTATACAAACATCACTTTAACTTCATTAAATCTTAACAGAAATAATCTTGGCACTGAAGGAGGAAAGGTTTTAACAAATGCACTTTGCAAAAACGTTACTCTAACCTCTTTAGATCTTTCTTTGAATGGTGTTAAATCTGAAGAAGGAAAATCACTAGCAGAAGCTCTTCATAAAAAAATTTCTTTAATCTGGTAGCCTAATTAGTTCTAAAATTTTTATTCGCTCATTTTGAAAAAAATATATTACATAGACTAGAGTATAATGAAAATTTTTTATAATCTATTTTTTTCAGTAAAGTTTTTTTTTACTAACGTATTTAAAATTCATTGTCAGTCAATAAACTTTTTCAGAATAAAATTTTCTAAGGAGCCAAAAACTTTTCGCTATTTTAAATTATTAGAAATTTACGCTAGTTATTCATTATTTTCAATTGCCTTTATATCTATCCAATTACTTAAATCGTAGATTCATGAATATTTTAATAAATTTAAAAGTCGATAGTATCTTTATTTTTTTTAAAAAATCCAATCAATTGTTATATTTTGTTAATTAGCTTAATATAAATTACACTATTTCTCCTATTTGTAACAAACTTTAGGTTCCTCATACTTTATTGGCTTAGTATATAATTGTCAAGAAAACCTATAAACTTCACGATTGAGCAACACTCTGTCTGTACTAGGGTTGGGTTGGGATAACTTACCTAACAACGTAACTTATATTTGTAACTTACATCGTCGTTACATGATTCTTATGTAAGTTACAAATATATAGATTTAATGCCTGCCAGAATTATGATAAACATGACCGGCATTACAGCCGTTCTCATAAATTCTGTGACAAATGATAAAAATTGACCAAAGACTGATATTCAACATGCTAACAGTAAATCGTAAATTGATTAGAAGTTATAACCCATGTATTTTAGAAAAATGTAATGTAAAAAAGAATTCCTGATTAAAAATCAAGTTTCGCACAAACATTTCTTTATTAAACTACGCATATTGTTGCACCCAGTTCATCATGATTTTATAATTTACAAGTATTGTATGGCGCCGCTGGCGCCCTTTTCAAAAACACGAAGTGCCTATAAAGAACGAAGCTTAATTTTTTAAATTTCTGCTATAGGACTCAGTATTCCTGTAATGACGGAAAGGTGAATTATTTTGTGAATTATCGTAATTTCTATCGTGAATTACTATAAAAAAATTCTGTTATAAACCTACTCGACGGATAATACGTTTTGAGTTTGATTAAATTATTGTAGTTTAATTATAAATTAATTAAAAATTCTTATATTAAACTTGCGCGCTATTCTAATAATCACAATATGGGGTTAGGATTTAGTTTGTTCGTGTTAGAATTATTATGGTTTCTATCTGTGTTGTTATTACAAACCTTATTTTTTGGCGATACACAGTATGTGATTCACTAGTGCATATTATTAACGTTATCCACACCTCAGTTAATCTAATTTCAAAGATTCAAAGTGTCCATAACAAATGAAACTCGATTTTTTAAATTCTTCTACAAAAAGGTGAATTATTTTGTATTATAATTACTGTATTTTCTATTGTGAATTTTACTATAAAATATTCTGTTACAAACCTACTCAACGGATAATGCATTTTAAGGTTGAATTTGATTAAATTATTGTAGTTTCTATTATGAATTACTTTAAAAATTCTCATATAAAACTTGTGCGCTATTCTAATAATCACAATATGGGGTTAGGGTTGAGTTAATTCGGTTGGAATTACTATGGTTTCTATTATATGCCACTTTTGTAAACCTTACTTTTTGGCGATACACAGTATGTGACTCGATAACACATGCTATTAAAGTTATCCACATCTCAGTTAATCCAATTACAAAGATACATAATGAACGAAACTCGATTTTTTAAACCAAATAAATTGACAACTGATTCATTTATTTTATTTATTAAAAAAAATCCAATTACAAAGATACATAACGAACGAAACTCGATTTTTTAAAACAAATAAATTGACAACTGATTCATTTTTTAATAAAAAAAAATTAAATCGCACTTTGCCATTTTTGATTTGCTATATCCAAAAAACCGTAATCTAGAACATGGGAAAATATCGATCATGATGATTATTAATCTTCATTGATCATTTGCATGATTAACGTGCGTCATTTATTCATAATTGATCTATTACTATGAATTATTCCCATGAACACATACCTTTAATTAAACATTCAAAGAACATGATACTATATGACATAAGGACCATTAATGCTAACTACGTTTATTTGATATAATCATAGCATTTAATTCACACAAATTATATATTAATTATTCATAATCACAGTAATGATGATCATAATCCTTAAAAAGTTAGCTAATTTAAATTTCAAGAGTTTATACACGTATATGCAAGATTGTCCAATCGTATCGCATAAAGGGGACATTTGCATACGGGCATTATTTTATAATATTAGGATAACTTACCTTACAATGTGACTTACGTAAACTAAAATGTAATTACACTTATTATATTTTGTTTGGTCTTTTTTTCCCAATCGGGAATGCTTTGAGTATGTAAAGCAGTAATACAAATAGTATAAAATGGTAAGAAAATAGTAATCTTCGTGAAGGTTCTGGTTTGAAGATTAACCTTTTTTGTTAGATTTTTTAAACAAATTAGGAAAAAGTTCTTTGGGCAGTGTCATTAATCACCTGATTATTTTTTATCAGAGGCCTACTCCCCCTCCCTCTTCCTTAATATATAAATAGTCAGGTTCTTATATATAATTTCAACTTTTTTTGCCCCCCTCCCCCCTAAAAAGTCACCTGATTTTTGTTACTCCCCTTTCTGTTTTTTTTAATACTCTATTTCTAAATAGATTTCTAAATAGATTTAGATTTAGATTTAGATTTAAATTTAAATATAGATTTAGATTGGATACAGAATACCTCCCCACCTACCCTCCATGCGTACTCATGTTGTTTAAATATTAAAAAAAAATACCGTACTAAAAAATTGAGTACTAAAAAAAATACTGAAATCAGATACTAAAAAGGCAGATATTACGAAATTCAAAATGGGCTAAAATTAAAAAAGGCAGATATTACGAAATTCGATGGGCTAAAAAATTCTAATACTAATCTGACTAGATGATTTTATGAGAATGTCAATATTCATATTCATAAATCATAAAATTCAGATAATCTTTGATTAATATACTATTCTAAAAAAATTGAGTACTAAAAATACCAAAACCAGATACTAAAAAAGGCAAATATTACAAAATTTAAAACGCACTAAAAAATTCTGATAATATAATTGATAATTTTATAAAAATATCAAAAAAAATATTTAACCAAAATAGTTTTTGCACAAGAATTTTTTTAAAATTAAATTAAAGCATTATAGTGAAGATAAAATTTTTTTAATTAATTAAAATTAAAAAAAAATGAAAATTGAAACTCATATTAGTAATAATTACATTAGAATTTTTTAGTTATTTTGAATTTTGTAAAGTTTTGTCTTTTTTAATATTCAATTTAAAATTTTTTAATATTAGTATATAATTTTTTAGCAATTGAATGAATGTAAATATTTATAAATATTACAAATTCACCATGTACTAAAAAAATTTGTGATGCAATTTTTATTAAATTGAATTATAATGATTTTATGAAAAGCTAATTTTTCTTTTCTCTTTTATAATCATAGAAAGAAAAAAACTGATTATAATTAATTTGTTCATAAAAATAAACCTAAATAAATATAATAAAAAATATTTTGTATATCAAAAATTTTGAAATTGGAAAATGAAATGGGAGTATTTAAAGACTTCCATAAATAACTAAAGGATTATTATTTCAAATTTATCAAAAAATGGAATAAAGTTAATACAAAACTCATTTGAAATTTATATATTATTTATTTTTGTCAAAATTATAAATTAAATAATTGAAATTAAAACCAAAGAATCTCATTTATTTTTTTAATTTATAATTAACATAGTAAAATGCTACTTATTTTCAAAATGTACACTTATAAAAAAAATCAACTTTTATTCATTATGTGCATTTTGTATCTTTAATATTAAATTAACTAAAATATATGTTCAAAATAGTAAAGTTTATACTAGTAGCTCATGATAATAATAATTCCAACACAAACTAACTTATCCTAACTAATTATTAGAATAGCAAACAAGTTTGGTATAAAAATTTTACAGTAATTCATAGAAACCATAATAATTTTAATACAAACTTAATCTTAAAACATATTATCTGTTGGGTAGGTTTGTAACCAAATTTTTTAAGTAATTTATGATAAAAATTACAAATAATTTTAACTCATCTTTTTTATTATTACCAAGTTTTGCATTAATTTTTTATATAAACCACGATAGCTAATTCTATAATTATATATATTTTCATTGGTTCTGTAGTAAATTTTTTATAGTAAAACTATATAAACCACAATAGCTAATTTATAATAATGAGTAAGTTTTGTAATAAAATTTTTTATAATAACTAATAATATTTTTAATGCAAATTGATTTACATCCTGCAGTTACTAAATAATAAGAGGTTTTTAAAACAAGATTTTTTTAGTAATTCATAATAGAATCACAATTTCAATCTAAATTAACAACCTCAATTATGTATTATATACAAGTAAGTTTGTAACAAAATCTTTTATAATAATAATGATACTTCTAATACAACTAACTCACCTTTTATTGTTACTAGAATAATATGCAAATTTTTTAACTAAATTTTTACAATATCCATAATAGATATCACAACATTCTATTCCAATACAAACTATCTTTACCCTATCTACTTTATATCATTAGAATATCAAATATAATTTGTAAAAAAATTTTTTTTCAAAAATATTTTTCAGCACTTTTGGCTTACTAGCATTCATTTGTAACAAAATTGGTCATATCTATTCTTATTAATTGAAG
The DNA here is from genome assembly GCA_003550325.1 of Gigaspora rosea. Taxonomy (NCBI): domain Eukaryota; kingdom Fungi; phylum Glomeromycota; class Glomeromycetes; order Diversisporales; family Gigasporaceae; genus Gigaspora; species Gigaspora rosea. Next base: position 156,264 of record QKWP01000437.1, read on the forward strand.
TATCTAAAATAATTTATTTATCTCTTTTTATCTTTTTATTTGTGCTAATCTAACTCTTGCCATTATATTTAATTCAATAAATTAAGGTTATTTGAATTGATATAATAAATACTATTAATTTGAACCAAAATTCAAAATAACACTCTTATGCTTTATTTAGTAATATAAGGGTTAGTTTTTGAAAAATTATTTCAAAATATAGATTTTAAATTTTGCCTTTACTAAGGAAACATATAAAATTAATATACATATTACTATAATATCTTATAAATATAAAACGTGGTACTGGAAAAAATACTCGCTAGTTTACATTAAATTTTAATAACTTACACAAAATGACCAACCCTACTCTGTCCTATAGAGATACGATCCGGATATCCGCTAGTTTAATTTTATAACAAAATAAACTAGTCTATTTATTTTCGCATAGCAAGAAAATACAGAATGAGGCTCGGTTAAATTACATTATATAGCGATGTGAGCGTTGTCAATCACCCATAGATTCTTGTGCTGCTATTGCGGCTATGGAACCCAATCACTAAAATTATGACATTGCGCAACTATCACAACCGTTGAGGTTAATTGCAGCATGAGATCCTTGCACTGCTATAACATCCATGATGCCTAATCACCAAACATAAGATTTTTATATTGCCCTAAGTTTATGGTCACTGAGAAAAGGAAGAGACAATAGAGCCAGCCTTCACTACAAGGCAAAAGGAAAGGCAACTTCCTCTACAAATAAAATATTTTCAAATATTATTGCAATGGTAAAAAAAAAACAACTTCACTTTTCTTACATTATTAATTACACGTTCAGAAATATATGATTACCCTTTTTTATTTATTTTCTAACGACCATAGTAATTCTATTTAAACAATTATATGTGTAATTAGAGATAGGCATGCTAAGATAATATTTGAGTTTCTCACTTATTAAAAAAAATCCAAAAGTATATTTGGCTCTGCCTACTGTAAACATCGAAAAGGAAAGCTTTGTATATTCATGCCGTATTTAACTCCAATGGTTTACGTTAGATCACATGGACTTGACAGTAAATTAGGGAATTCGGATATTCATGATTTATTCATGCCGTATTTAACTCCGATTGCTTACGTTAGAAGATGGCTTAGACTTGACAGTAAATTAGGGAATTCGGATAATATGATTTATTAGGCATTTAATTATAAAGTTTATGTAATATTTATTTTAGAGAAGAATTTGGAAACATGCATTGCTCTTAGGGATGGACACGGTCCGGTCATGACCGGTCATGACCGGTCAATGACCGTGACCGATATTAGCCGGTCAGAGCGGTTTGACCGACCGGTCAAGATTATGACCGATGCCAAATTCTTAATATTCTGGCTAATAAATGAATATTTATTGCTTAAAATCCATATCGGTGTATCTGATAAATAGAAAAATCAACCCGCCTCTCAAAAGTTTTCAGATCATGTGACTTTGCATGGTTATTGATGGACGATATGTTTCATTTTTAAATAAAACTTTTTATGATATAAGTGAACAATAATGAAAATCTGATATAACAATAATGAGTATATAAATTAATGTATATCATATGATCTGAAAATTTTTTAGACAGTGAACCTGGTTGAGAAATAACTTGTTCATAATTCCTGCCAAATTTGCAGATCATTTGGCCAAATTATGACAAAACAATTTTAATTCCGGTCAAATGATCTGCAATTTTGACAGAATTGTATGCGATGGGTTTCTTTTGGGTAACAAAATATTGCAAATAAGGGGACGTCTAAAACGGAGGGAAACCATATTTAATAAGTTTTGAATTAGGTTTATGGTTAGGGTTGTCCTATATTAGGATTAGATTAGGTCTTGGGTAGATATATATAAGCAAAATTGCTTCCAGACTGCCGTTTTTTTCAGGTTTTTTCGTTTTGCTTCTCCGGTGATCATCAAAATTCTATATTCTGATTGGCGGCTGATCACATGATTTGCCTCCGCTTTGACGTCCCCAAATAAACAAATCGTTAATAATTCTGGTCAAATTTGCAGATCATTTGGCCAGATCTAGAACAAAACGAGCAGTTTTATTGATCATGTGATGAATATCGCCGTTTTTGTTTCTCTTTCGGCAGTCTGTGCAGTGTACCATCCCTACTTGTCACTTATTTAGATATTTGATTGAATAACTGGGTAAATAATTTATCTGCTATAACCGGTCATTAACCGTATGAATGACCGCGGTCAACCGGTCATAAGTGGTTAACCGATCATGACCGACTGATGACTGACCGTGACCGACCGTGTCCATCCCTAATTGCTCTACACAAAGGGCGAGAACACATCTTATGCATTCTAATTTCTTATAACATTGACGTTAAAATATATCTTATCGTTTACGCTGAGATCTAGTAGCGCTATTTTGGTATAATAGTGTTTACAAAGATTGTGGTATACATAGTTTGCGGATTTGTTTCCATTCAATATATCACAAAATTCAATTTTGTCACATATGATGGTCATTAACCAATAAAATCGATTTTCGTGTCATTTGGTGATCAAAATGTGATCGCAAACCAATCAAATCAATAAAAATATACGAATAAACCAAACGATTTATCAGTTATTAATTATTTTTATTGACAAAGTTTTACATTTATTATACATTTTAAATATAATTTCTATTCTATTATTATTTCTATCAGAGACGCATTCCAACCTTTAGTCCATATTAAATTTAACAATATCGCTCACGCATATTTGATCTAAATCATACCGACACTGACTTACTTTGCAATTAACTTTTGTGAAATGGATTAAATAAATTATTTTAGATTATTGAAGCTAAGGTTTTGTTGAATGAACACGAAAATTCATATCACAGTACCAAAATTGTGCTTGTATTCCTTGAAGATCTTCTCAACCTCTTAAATAAGAATTTGGGATCCCAAAAAAAAACTTTCGGATCCAGAAAACGAAAGTCTTGTTAAACATAAAGATGAAAATTTTCATACCACAATACCATGACTAATCTTTTATTTATTTATTTTTTTTTGAGATCTTTGCTATATACTGCATAGGGTTTTGTGTTTTTACGTTGTCTACCCTTTGACATTGTCACTAGCAAAAGTTTGGAATTCTGAAAAAAGGTTTTGGGATCCAGAAAACTAAAGTCTTGTTGAATATGAATACGTAAATTTTCATACTACAATGCTGAGACTAGTATTGTATTTTTTTTTGAGATCTTTGCTACGTATTGCACATGGTTTTGTGTTTTTACGTTGTAAAAAGGGTTTGGATCCGGAAAACTAAGGTCTTGTTGAATATAAGTATAAAGTATCAAAGCGTAATACACTTTATAAGGGAAGTTATAATAGTGAATAAAAAGTGTTCAAATGTAATTTTATGCTCGCTATTTCACGCGTTGAGGATTCTCGTGATTTTATTGGCTATTGGTTTTGAAACCAGTTTCGGAAGTTTCGGTTTAGACTGAAAAACTGGTAAAGGCCACCACTTCTTATGACATAAATCAGAATTTTAAGATCTTACCTATTTCCGAAATCTGTTAACACTTTTGCCTAACATTTATGAATTTAGTGGCTACCAGTATTGGTTTCAGAAATTTCGGACGTTTCGCCAATTTCGGGGGTCCGCTAAAGTCTTGTGCCCACGTGACTTTATATATGTAGATCAGCCAATCAGAATCATGAAATTTTGTTTACACGAAAAAGTCAAAAATCAAAAAAAAAACCACAAAAATATAAAACCGATAGTCTAAACCCGTTTTGGTACATTAATAAAAATGTAGAGAAGGCAATTTACCTATATATATACCCTCTCCTAACGGTAAACTAACCTTAACCCTAATTATAACTAAAATTTCAAAAGTCACGTGGGTACAAGACTTTAGCGATCCCCCAATTTCGGAAGTTTCGGAAGTTTCGCCCGGCTAAAACACTGGACGGGACCATATGTAAAAATTTATCCAAGCTTGCACTTAGAGAGGTATTGCATTTAGGGAGGTAAATATCTATAAGCGTAATATTAGTTTGGCCCAAGTGAGGACATGCATTTAGGGGCTTTACATAGGACATGCATTTAGAGAGGTTGCATTTAGGGGTCTGACTGTATTGTGAATGAAAATTTATGTTAATGGGCACTAAACGTTACAAATGAAAAAATTTATAAGTATCGTGGTGCAAGCCTTTAACGGACCTCATAAATCGATTATTATAAGTAATTTTTTTTTTTTTTTAAAAAAAAAAAAAAAATAAATGAATAAATAAATAAAAAATACGAACTTTATTACGAAACCATAAAACTTGATGTTAATATTTCTATAAAAAAAGAATTAGAGTTCAAAGAAATAAGCATAATTCTTTTTAGCACTATTCGGATTTGTTAGTTTTCCGCAAGTAAACTTTTGATAAGATTTGCATTAATCGTTAGATAAGCTCATGACGTAATCTAGTATCATAATTTTTAATTATTTATTATAAATCTTTCCGCGCCTCAATCGAAGCCTTCCAATCTTAGGCTATTTTTAGTAGGATCGGCCGAAACTAAGCTTCTATAGAATAGTCTATGCAGCAATTGATGTATAGTACGCCAAAATAGGTTTAGCCAAAAACATTGTGATACTATACGGGAATATATTGTTACACTAAGGTCTGGATGTAGAAATTTTATATGTACGAACGTAACGTTTATGCTGTTCATTTTTATTTTTTTTTTTGTCGTAGTTTTAAAATGTCAAATAACCTAATCGTAAACCAGCCTGAAAAAACAAATAGTTCATCTGATATTATAGAAGATAAGAAATCAATTTTTTTTAGTGAAATTCTTAAAGAATTATATAATCTGTATAATGAAGAAAGATCGAAGGGCAAAAATACAGAACAAATAATTAATACATTGGAACAATTTTTAACAAAAAAGAAGCAAAACCCTAATTATATGATCAAATGGTGCTTGGAAAATCAAATCAATCCTATGGCTCAAATAATTCTTGCAGGTTGTTATCGTTTTGGTAAATGGATTGAAAAGGATGAACATAAGGCATTTATTTATTATCAAAAATCTGCTGATTTAAAATTTGCCGAAGGAACATTTTGTGTTGGTGTTTGTTATGAAAAAGGAATTGGTGTTTATAAGGATAGAAATATGGCGTTCACTTATTATCAAAAAGCTGCCAATATGGGCCATAACATGGGAATAAATAACGTTGGCGGTTGCTATGATTTGGGAATTGGTGTTAATAAGGATGAATGTAAGGCATTCATTTATTATCAAAAATCTGCCGATATGGGTAATGCACTTGGAATGAATAATGTTGCTTATTGTTATGAGAAGGGGATCGGAGTTGAAAAAGATGAAAATAAGGCATTTATTTACTATCAAAAGTCTGCCGATATGGGTAATGTTCTTGCGATAAATAATGTTGGTTATTGCTATGATAAAGGAACTGGAGTTGAAAAAGATGATCACAAGGCATTTATTTATTATAAAAAATCTGCCGATATGGGTGATGCACTTGGATTGAATAATGTTGGTTATCGTTACGAAAAAGGAACTGGTGTTGAAAAAGATGAACAGATGGCATTTATTTATTATCAGAAATCGGCTGATATGGGTGATGCTCTCGCAACAAATAATGTTGGTTGTTGTTATGAAAGAGGAATTGGAGTTAAAAAGGATGATCATAAAGCCTTTATTCATTATCAAAAATCTGCTGGAATGGGTTATATTAATGGATTTTGTAATATTGGTCATTGTTATCTTTATGGGATTGGGGTTGATAAGGATGAATATAAAGCTTACATTCATTACAAAAAATCCTCTGAAATGGATCCTACATAAAATGCAATACAGTAGAATTCAGTGATCAGAAACGATAGAACTGCATAATTCATCTCGATAGGATTATTAATATTTCATAATCTCATAATTGAATTGTGAAATTTCTTTCAACATTCAGTTCTTCTCATTGAAAGCAGAACTATTATTTTGCCAAAAAAAAAAAAAAACTGACATTAAAATTACGATTTTTTTAAATCTTAAAATGCAAAAATTTTAATATAATTGATTTTAGTTATTAGTTAAAAATTTTCCTATGTGATTTATGTGATTAATGCAAAGTTTTAATTATGTAGTATTAATTATTGTCTACGTTTATGTAAATCATAATTTGAATATAAATAAGTGCATAAATTTAATATTTATGTTTTCTATAACAATTTTTTTTTTTTTTTTAATAATATTAATCTGTAAGTTTATACAGATGTACGGTAAGTGCGTTGAAGAAAATAATATCCGCATCCGTAACAGATATGCAACGTGGATGAGGGGCATGCTAATAAAAATTAACAATTAATACTACAACATAAATCCTTATAGAGTCGTGGAAACACTTGGCCCGAGTAATTAGGATTAGAGTTCCCGATTACATTATGAGACTCTAATTCGGAGTTGCAGATATCTTTTATACGAATTAACCATTGGAGGTTACAAGAACGAAAGCTCATGGGAGTTGTTAGAACTATATTTCGCTCGCTTTATTTAAAAGGAATCACTTTTATAAATTTTACTAGTAAATACAGCATATAACTAAAGCAGCTATGTTCACTAAAGTTGACACATTTGTCCAAGTGACGATCTGGGACTTGTTTCCCTTCACGGTATTCGCCAATTTCACCGACATCGTCGACAGCCATCTCTACTAGAAATGGACAAGTTTAGTAAGTATTATTATCCGTCAGATTACTATGATCGGATTGTCAAATAACTCAGGTTATTTGATAAAAAAAAGTTTAATTGGTTATTCGGCAAAAATCTATAGCTTATTTTGGTTATTCGGCAAAAAATTATAGTTTATTTTGGTTATTCGGCAAAAGCATTTTAAATTCAAAGCATTCGATTTATTTTTTTATGTTTTACATATTATCGCTATTGATTAAATACAATATTTTTTTATAACAATGCAACTACTATCGATATATATTTAATTGATATTAACATGCGTTGCAGTTATATAGTAGTTTTTAACAATGATACACCAGCAGTATCCTCAGAAAAATTATCTTCTTCATCTTTACGAGAAGCTTTGCGAATATTCTGTTGTCCACCAATTGTGATTAAAGATGATGGTGCATATTCCTTATTCGTGTTGACTTGTCGAATCCCAAGAATAAACTCGGTCATTTCATTTTCAAGCTGTCCTTATCTATAATTGTTTCAATTCCGTAGTTATATCCTACATCGTGCCGCAGTTTCCTAAAATCTTAACCCATTTTGCAGTTGCCTTCTGGGTGTTCTCTGGGACTGTGCCATTGATTATTTCATTGATTTCAGCACTGGTAGGTTTGTAGTATTTATTTTTCGTTGTATCCATATTTATTACAAAGCGATCAGAGAGAGAAAAAAATGTAATCGATTTTAGATCAATTAAAGTATTTATAAACAGAAAAATTACATCATATACGTCATCTATTTTTAATTAAACTTTTGTCGCTATAAATTAAATTTTTAAATTTAAATTCTTAATAATTAAAAAAAAAATAATAATTAAATATATCATAATAATAAATAATTTATGCTACTTAACTGTCGCTTGTCCACATAATATAATTTCATATATTTTCGTTATAGTAAGTACATATAAAATTGATTTGAATATAGATCACATTTATTATATACGTATTCCTTTTTCTTTTTTTTAATAATTAATTCTATTCGCTTTGCGTATGTCCGATCGCCATAATCTGACAGATAATACCGTTATTGGACGCTACGCACCAATAACTGGAGTTATTTGGCATGTGATAACAATTATATCATGATCTGTAAGATCACGATATTATTGTGCACATGACGAATAACGGAAAGTATCTGTGCTAGAATTTGATCGAGAAACGACTGGGCCCCGTAGGGGCCCAGTCATCTCCCGGTCAAATTCTAGCACAGATACGACAGTTATTGGTGCGTAGCGTCCAATAACGGTATTATCTGTCAGATTATGGCGATCGGACATACGCAAAGCGAATAGAATTAATTATTAAAAAAAAGAAAAAGGAATACGTATATAATAAATGTGATCTATATTCAAATCAATTTTATATGTACTTACTATAACGAAAATATATGAAATTATATTATGTGGACAAGCGACAGTTAAGTAGCATAAATTATTTATTATTATGATATATTTAATTATTATTTTTTTTTTAATTATTAAGAATTTAAATTTAAAAATTTAATTTATAGCGACAAAAGTTTAATTAAAAATAGATGACGTATATGATGTAATTTTTCTGTATATAAATACTTTAATTGATCTAAAATCGATTACATTTTTATCTCTCTCTGATCGCTTTGTAATAAATATGGATACAACGAAAAATAAATACTACAAACCTACCAGTGCTGAAATCAATGAAATAATCAATGGCACAGTCCCAGAGAACACCCAGAAGGCAACTGCAAAATGGGTTAAGATTTTAGGAAACTGCGGCACGATGTAGGATATAACTACGGAATTGAAACAATTATAGATAAGGACAGCTTGAAAATGAAATGACCGAGTTTATTCTTGGGATTCGACAAGTCAACACGAATAAGGAATATGCACCATCATCTTTAATCACAATTGGTGGACAACAGAATATTCGCAAAGCTTCTCGTAAAGATGAAGAAGATAATTTTTCTGAGGATACTGCTGGTGTATCATTGTTAAAAACTACTATATAACTGCAACGCATGTTAATATCAATTAAATATATATCGATAGTAGTTGCATTGTTATAAAAAAATATTGTATTTAATCAATAGCGATAATATGTAAAACATAAAAAAATAAATCGAATGCTTTGAATTTAAAATGCTTTTGCCGAATAACCAAAATAAACTATAATTTTTTGCCGAATAACCAAAATAAGCTATAGATTTTTGCCGAATAACCAATTAAACTTTTTTTTATCAAATAACCTGAGTTATTTGACAATCCGATCATAGTAATCTGACGGATAATTTCTGTTATTCGTCATGTGCACAATAATATCGTGATCTTACAGATCACGATATAATTGTTATCACATGCCAAATAACTCCAGTTATTGGATGCTTCGCATCCAATAACTATATATTATTTATTATTTCCGATTATTTATTATCATTTTTTGGCATTAAGTAATAATAAACAAAGAATTATGATATAAGCAAAAACTTCAAATTATTGAGTTTAAAATTTGCCTTCTAGATAAATAATAGTTATTCGTTTTAGGGAATAATTAGTAATAATATATATGTGTAAATATTGGGTAAAAAATAAGTAATTATTACTTACGCCATTACCCTTCACAATATACTTATATTGTTTTCTAAATTTATTAATAGCTCATGCCAATTTGCTTTGAATATTTCCATTATAACACCTTATCTTCTGTAAAATTCCGTAAGTTTCCTATGAAATTTGATAATCTGAATGATTTTTGTCATTTGAAGGCACAAATCCTATAACCATTATTTATAGATAAAACGGAATCCAGATAAAACGTGGATAGAAATCATAGATTGCTATAGTAATAGGTGGAATCCGTGTTTGTTTAAGTCATGTGATGATAGTCAAATGTTTTCTATTACTATATTTAATATTTCTCAATAATTGCGTAATAAATTCAATAGAATTAATAAAAAAAATCATCAAATTTTGATAAATGATTGTTGAGAAATCTTCGTATAGATTTTTTTTTTACAAAAAAATTTGGAATATCAAGAAAACGAGCTAAAAATCGGTAAATTTTTTTTTTTTTTGAACTTGAGCTAAGATTTCAATCAGTTAATTTCGAAATTTTGCGTATATGAAAACTGATAATGATGTGGCATGAGAAAAAACTCGTGCTTCGCATCAGCACCAATCAGATTTAAGATTTTGGGATCGATTTATACCATATACTACTAGCGCGCTTCGTGCCACCAATCTTATACAGTTTTTTAAATTATATGTTTGTTTAAAAATTATATTACAGAATTTGTCATATATAATAGTACGCTCGTTCTAGTTACGTTCCATACGTTTGTCTAAAAGTACTACGTTCATTCAAAAAAAAAAAAAAGAAAAGTTAACGTTAGATTTATAATATATATAAAAAAAAAAAAAGAAAAGTTAACGTTAGATTTATAATATATAAAAAAAAAAAAAAAAAAAAAAAAAAAAAAANTACGTTTGTTCTAAAAGAAAGAACGTTAGATATATATAAAAAAAAAGAGAAAAAAAAGAAAAAAAATTAACTTTCGTGTTATGTTTGTTTTAGCTATGCTTCATACGTTCATTAAGTACTATGTTGTAAAGTACTACGTTCGTAAAGTACTACGTTCATTAAGTACTACGTTTGTTAAGTACTACGTTCGTTAAGTACTACGTTCGTTAAGTACTATGTTCGTAAAATACTACATTCGTAAAGTACTAAGTTCGTAAAGTACCATGTTCATAAAGTACTAAGTTTGTAAAGTACTATGTTCGTAATGTACTACGTTTGTTCTAAAAAAAAACATTAGATATATACATAAAAAAAAAAGAAAAGAAAAACTAACGTGTTGTGCCAGTTTTAAGTATGTTCATTCTAAAAAAACACAAAAAAGAAAGTTAGATACATATAAATAAATAAATATATATATATATATATATAAAATAAATATATTAATGCATTATGCTCAAAGTATTACGTTCATTTAAAAAAAAAAAGAACGTTAGATATATGTACATATAAAAAAAAAGAAAATAAAAAAAGAAAACTATCGTATCATGTCCGTTCTAGCTATGTTCTTCTATAGTGCTACGTTGGTTTTAAAAAAAAGAACGTTAGATATATATTATATATATATATAAAAAAAAGAAAAAGAAAACTAACACGTTACACCCATTTTAGCTACGTTTCACACATTTGTCTAAAGTACTACGTCTGTTTTAAAAAAAAGAAGAATGTTATATATATATAAAAAGAAAAGAAATCTAACGTTTTACGCCCTTCTAGCTACGTTCCGTACGTTTATCTAGAGTACTACTTTTGTTTTAAAAAAAAGAAGTGTAAACGTTAGATATATAATAATAAAAAAAAAAGAAAAACTAATGTGCTACACCTATTTTAGCTAAGTTCTATATAAGTTCCATACGTTCGTCTTAAAAAAAAATGACTGTTAACATTAGAAGGAAAAAAAACTAACGTGTTACACCTTGTCCTACACGATCGTCTAAAGTACTATGTTCGTTATAAAAAAAAAGAAACGTTAGATAAATAATATTAAAAAAAAACCTAACTAACATGCTACGCCTGTTCTAGCTACGTTTCATACATTTGTCTAAAGTGCTACGTTCGTTCAAAAAAAAATAAGATTGTTAAATATATAAAAAAAAAGAAAAAAAAGAAAAACTAATGTGCTATGCCCATTCTAGCTATGTTCTCTAAAGTATTCGTTTGTTCGTTTAAAAAAAAAGAAGTAAGAACGTCAGATATATATAAAAAAAAAAAGAAAATCTAACGTTTTACGCCCATTCTAGATACATTCCATACGTTTGTTTAAAGTATTACGTTCATTCTAAAAAAAAAAGTAAGAACGTTAGATATATATATATATAATATTTAAAAAAAAAGAAAATAAAAACTAATATGTTACGCCTGTTCTAGCTATGTTCCATATGTTCGTCTAGAGCACTACTTTCATTTTAAAAGAAAGAACTTTAGGTATATAATAATAATAATAATAAAAATAAAAAAAAAATTAAAAAAAACTAATCTACTATGCTCTTTCTAGCTACGTTCTATATGTTCGTTTAAAGAAAAGAATAAGTACATTAGTATTACTATAATAAATAATAAAAAAATCTAAAAAAAATTAAAAAATGTCAAAAATGAAGAATGGCCTATACCTTATGCGAATGTTAAGGTTCCTAGCGATAGAGGTTCTAAAAAATAAAAAAAATTAATAAAAAAAAATAAAAAATTTCTATTTATATGATAAGTCAATCTTTAATATGATTGGCCAATCATATAAGAGTCGCCCTGGTCATTTATAATTTTCTTTTAAAAAATAGACAAAATATGAAATTTTGATGAATTTTTTACGACATACAGATGATTCGAGTGGGACACGTGATGAATTTTGTGATGATCTAATTAATTAATTTATTAATAGATCAATTACAAATTATGACGGTATTTAATATGCAAATGATCATATGTATTAATTTTCTCATGGTCCGATTATGGTTTTGGATATAGTAAATCAAAAATGGCAAAGTGTAATATTGTATGATTATAAAAATTTCCCATACTGGTCAAAGATGACCAATCGAAAATGTTCAAACAGTCGAACTTTACATCAATGACATAATGTGCACGTGCACTGAGTTAGCAAATCATATCAAGAATAAAAGACCAATCAGCATGCAGATTTATGTCAATTACAAATTATGACGGTATTTAACATGCAAATGATTATATGTCATTAATTTTCTCACAGTCCAATTACGGTTTTGGATATAGTAAATCAAAAATGGCAAAGTGTAATATTGTATGATTATAAAAATTTCCCATACTGGTCATGTTTTGAAAGATGACCAATCGAAAAATGTTCAAACAGTCGAACTTTACATCAAAGATATAATGTGCACATGCACTAAGTTAGCCAATTATATCAAGAATAAAAGACCAATCAGCGTGCAGATTTATGTTGATCAGAGTGCAAATTATTTTAGTATGTTTTTAATAAATTTGTATAGATAAGAAAAATATTATTCAGATTGTAAGAATAATTATTTCTAGTATAATCAATTATTTGTTAATATATTTTTTGATCACTATTAAAAAATTTGCTTAAATTTATTAAAACTACATACTTAATAATCACACAAAAAAAGCTTAATTTAACAAATATATAGTAATAATCCTAAATAATAAACTTAATTTCTTATTGATCATCCGAAGCTCCAATATTAACAGCAATTTTACTAGTTTTCAGTTTTGATAGACTTTGTTAATAACTATTATATTATAAGGTTTACTTGTATATACATTTCTTAATTTTTTTTAATAGTTGTCAATTGACTTCACTTACAATAATATTGATAATTTATTACTTCCAATAATATTTAACGTTTATTCTTTCTAAAAATACATTTAGTTTAATAATTATTTTTCTAAATATTGGCTGTTTTTAATTTATTTTCAACTTCACTTCCAATAATATTTAACTATTCATTTAGTTTAAAAATTATTCACTAGATGTTGGATCTGAATCCATGCATTGCTTTACTAATTCGATATAACAATCAGAAATTCTTGTTCCAAATTTTGTTCATAGTCCTTTACAAATCTTTATTGTCAATGGTTTCATTGCCAAATATTTGGAGGCAGCAGATAAGATGCTACTAATTTTTTTATGCAACTTTAAAGATGCAAAATTTTCATACACCTGAACTTCAGATCTGATTGACATTTCAACAATTTGTTGTGCGTATACATTTTAATGTTGACTGTGAAATCGTACAAGACACGTGGTAGGTTCTGTAGTGTTCAGTATGATGTAGTATCAGTCAAACGACTGTACAAATTTTCTACCTAAAATTGGTTTTTCCGGTGACAACGTTGTAAAAGTTCTTCGAGTGCTTAATTAAAAGGAGGGTTATTAGTATTAAAGTAGGGAATAATGATATCAGTGATTAATACAATTAACTGGGAATAATAAAGTATGGTTAACATAATCAATTACCGTAAACTGCTGTTTCACAAATTTGAAATCGTTTTGTAAAATGGTCTTTAAGTTCAAGAACAATGCAAGTGCAAGTGCAAGTACAAGAACAAGAACAATTGCTCCGCAATAGATAAAAAAATATATGATATTACTGTAATAAAAATAATTAATATATTACCGTATCTCCACGAAATAACGATCATGGGCATTATTTCGAAAATGCATTCCCTAAAAATAGCATACTGGGTTTCGAAATAATGCCTGCGCATCCCAAAATAGCGCGCACTATATATAGAATACTATATAATCGAATGCATATCAAAGGTGTTCAATGAATGCTTCATATTTATTCATTTTAGCTTTAATTGCTTCAAGAATAACTACCATATTTACTCAAAATAACGCACATGGGCGTTATTTCGAAAATTGCATTTTTAAAATATCATGTTGGTTTCAAAATAATGCACATGTGCATCCCAATATAATGCACACTCCAAATACCAAATTAATAATCTGCTGAAATAACAAATTCAAATAACAAGCAGAAATAAGAGTTTTTTAGTCAAAAAATCTGACTTAGATCCGAAAGGCGATATATAAAATTAAGAAATACAGGTTTTTTATATATCACACATATATAATGTACAATTTTTTTAGAAATTAGACCTTTATGTCAAAATAATGCCCATGTGTGTACTTGAAATAATGTGCATTCTCTCAAAATAACGTGTGGTGTGCATTATTTTGATTAAATACAGTATCATTTAATATTCAATTAGTGCTACTCTTATCCTAGCAGATTTCTGATAATAAATTGTTATAGCCATTCTTTTTAATTTTAATTCTGGAATATAATATGTGAATGTTTTACATTTGATTTTTTCAACCTTGATGATAATTTAATATTAAGGTTATAACAATGATTAGGATTTCCTATACTAGTAGATTTTTGATAATAAACAAATGTTTTATACACATCCTTTTTAAAGTTAGAACTATAATGACCTTAGAGTACTGTGTAATGATACCAAAAAAAACAAAGAAAAATAAGGTCATAAATTTACAGGCAATACTTTATATATGTGCAGGTTTTAAAAAATAAATAATTTGTTTTTACTATTGCTAAGTAGAAGTTAAACAATATGTTAATTGTTCCTATATATATATTTATATTAAGATTTAGATTTTTAGCGCCAGTACAGGATAATGGGTAGCAATCAAATCGCCAACAATCACTTCACAGACATCAATCTACACTGACAATCATTTTACCAACAAACTTTTTTTACTGACACAAAATTCGCTAACACTTGATTTACCGACAAGTTCCTTTTCACTGACAAGTTGATTTTACCGACACATACTTCACCGACAGTTACATTTACTGACAAAATCAACTTACTGACAAGCTTATTTTACCGAAAAAAGAATATACTGACAAGCATATTCTACTTACAATACAATTCATCGACAATATTATTTGCTGACAATACAATTGCTAACAATACAACTCGTTGACATATGAGACCACAGCAATGTAATAAACTACTAATGTTTTTTTTCGTCTTTGTCTTATAGGGTTAGGGTAGGGTTTGGGTATAGATTTAATATTTATCGTATATATGTGGATTTTAGCAGGGCTTATAGTTTCAAATCGAGACCTATAACTTCAGCATTAACGTGATGTTTGTTAGCAAATTATTTGTTGGTGAATTGTATTGTCAGTAGAATAATCTTGTCAGTAAATTCTATTTTCAGTAAAATGAGCTTGTCAGTAAGTTGACTTTGCCGGTAAAATTAACTGTCGGTAAAGTGTGTGTCAGTAAAATCAACGTGTCGGTGAAAATATACTTGTCGTCAAATAGAGTATCGGCGAGTTATTTGTTGGTAAAAAAAGCTTGTCAGTAAAATGGTTGTTGGTGTAGTATTATGTCTGTGAAGTGATTGTTGTGAAATAATATGAATCCCAGGATAACTACTTGTTTATACTTGTGATTGATATAGTTTAGGAAATTATTTGTTGCTAAGTTATGCATTCTATATTGAGGTTTTTTGATTTTCAGATAAATATATATATACTGCACATGGGCGCTAATTTGAACATCTTATACATGCTTAAAAATCAGGTTACCTCAAAATAGCATATGCATGCACTTAAAATAGTGTGCAAGTAATCAAAACACCATGCAGATGCATGTTATTTCATGGTAATATGGTAGCAAATAATTACATTCCACTAAAGATTTAGATGATTGATTTCTAGATTTTTCTATTTTTCGTAAATTTTTAGTTGGAATTTTTGCCTAATATTTACTGCTATTCTTGTAGTTTATAGTTTTATGTTGATCTATAAGCCAATAGAATCATGGTTCAGCTAAAACCTCCCCAAAGTCCAAAATGTTTTGCTCTGGAGTTTTGGTATCATCCAAAATCTGAATCTTCTGAAATTGCCAAAACTTTTAAAATTGCTTAAACCTCTGAAATTGCCAAAACCCTCCAAAACTGGGCAAAACTAAACCTTCTGAAACTTCAAAAATCTCCGAAATGGGTTAAGCGAAACTTTCTAAAACTATGAGAGTTATATCCAAAACTTCCAAAACTCAACAAATAAAAAAAAACCAATTCTGCAAACTGAGAACCTACTTTAAATAGAATAAAAAAAATTCAATACCACAAACTTGAGAATACCTTGAATAAAATAAGAAAAAATAAAATAAATCCTGCAAACTTAAGAACCTATCTTTCTTGAGAATAAAAAAAATTTTGCCCAAAAACTGATGAATATTTTATTGAATAAAAAGCCCACAAAATCTGAAATATTCAAAATAAAAAATGAATTAAATATAATTTTATGCTTGCTATTTCACATAATTGCAAATTCTCATAATTTGATTAGCTATTGCTTTTTGAAGCCAGTTTCAGAAGTATCATTTAGTCTAAAAAACTGGTAAAGTCCACATTTTTTTATATAATAAATCTGAACCTCAAGATCTTACCTATTTCTGAAATCCACTTTCGCCTCTCATTTAGTAGGACTCGAACTATATATAGATAGGTGGCAATTTGCTTTTGCTTATTTTTGATATTTTTGTAAATCTTTTTATATTTAGTAATATTAATGCTTATTTTTGACTGTTTTTCTGTAGATCTTTTCTATTTTTAGAAATATATAAGAATTTTTTAAAATTGTTAGCTGTTTATAGATTGTTCGGGGTCCTTATTTACTAGTTATTGGTTTAGAAAATTTTGAAAGTTTTACCAATTTCTGAGATTTCAAAAGTTTCAGAAGTTTTAGAAGTTTCACCCAGTTTCAGAGGTTTCAGAAATTTCAGATTTTGGGCTTCTGACGAAACTAGGTTTCAGAAGTTTCAGAAGTTTCAGCCGACTGAAACCCAAAAGTTTCACCCGAGAAACTAATCATAGTTATATGCAAAATGTGATTAGTGTGCTAAAACTAATGCAGCAATATGATCAAGTTTTTATGCTTTAATGCTTTTAATTGGTTATACAACCCAAGTTATGATCAAGAATGTCATTACAATTCAAATTCGTTAGCAACCCTATGAAAAAGTGATCCATATAGGCATGTGTTCTACAGAGAGACATGGTTAAGTGTGGATGTCTGAGTTGGCGCAGGTTTTGAATAGGTAATTATACATAAAGTAATAAAATTAAATGTACTCATATGTACTACCCAATGCACATATCAATACTATAAAGCGTAATATATATGCAATTCTGTTATGTTTTGGTTCGTGTTTTATATCTTTACATACTATGTAATACTTGCCTATTGTAACAGTTTATTGAGAAAGTAAATAAAACAATATAGACAATAGTGTCAATTTACGCTCCAACCATGTATAGTAAGAGAGATATAAATAAGTATTGAGCATGTTAGTAAAATCAGGTATACAAGACAAGGAGACCTAAGAGATGGTTTATTAGTAAATTATCACAATAATAATAAGATGCAGATGCTAGTGATGCTAATATAGGGGGTATCAATAAATTAATATCAATAAAATAATATTAAAATATAATCTAGAAAGAAGGTGGGATCAAGATGTATATCACAGAATGAGTTTGAGCCAGGTAAATACAGATGTTCAATTTGGAGAAGCTTGGAAATTTCCAGGAGTTGTAGCAGTAATGTACTTGGACAAATGTCCAAGTAAAATTATTGGACTTGGACAATTTTGGACAATGTCCAATGTTCATATCTATATTATTCATATAATTAAATAATGTACATAGACAAATGTCCAAGTAAATTATTGGACTTGGACAATGCCCAATGTTCAAAAATTTTATTAGCTGATTAGCATAGCGAACTTTTATTGTAGTTGGTTAGAATAACAATGATATATAATATTAAAAGAATTTTGTTAATTGTAGCAAATTGCAAAATTATACAGAACAACATTATATACAGATAAGTTTTTTCATTTATTTTATTTTATTTTTTATTACAATACTAATCTACAATTTAACTTCTTTTTTGTATATTGTCTTTTTTGATGCTAACATTTTGTTGAAATTATCATTTACTGGAGTTATCTTTATTGGAATTATCACTTTGTTGAAGCTGTTGTTTTGTTGGGGTTATTGTTTTGTTAGTGCTGTTGTTTGTTGGAGCTATTGTTTTGTTGGGATAGTTCATAGGATTAATTGTTGAATCCTTGGAGTTGTTATTAGTTAGAACCATTGCTTGTAGTATCATTACTTTGATGTATCACTATTCATAAGTATCTTTGCTCTTTTGCTATAATTAACTAGCTTCATTCCATTTTTTGTAGCTGTTTTCATTTTTCAGCATCATTATTTATTCTTCTGCAATTAATGACCATTACTTGGATGGTGGTCGGTAATGAGTTTTTGATTACTAAAGTTGACTGACTGAGGTAGCAACTTTAGTAGCCTAAAATTACACCCACCTATAATTGATAACTAATGCATGCAAATTTATTTAATTTCAGGAGCTAATTTTGGTCTTACATAAAGTTACTTTCCAGTTAGATATCAACTTCAGCCATGAACATAAACATTGGTTCTAGTAGACTAGAATAGAATTAATAGTAGAACTTAATTATAATTAGATATTAGGGTAGGATTATACAATTTAAGATTAGATTAGCTTAGATATTAGGATAGGATTGTGAGAGGTAAGTTTAAAATATATATAGAAATTTAAGTATTCATCTTATAGAATACTTGAAATTCATTAATTAGGACGAAAAAATTATCTTAAAAATATAATAGAAATATGGAGGAATGTATTTGTTGCCTCCCTGCAACACAGTTTTTTGTCATGGGTTTATTAATAACTTAAAACTTTACTAAGATAATATCTATTGATTGCACTTCTAACAAAAAATAATCCTCTCGCAATTCTGTATTAATTTTGATTCTAACTCTAACTCTAACTTTAATTTACTTTAATGGCCTTATTGCTCATAACAGTCACGGGGGTGACAAATGCATTTTTTCTAGAAATATAATTAGAACTTTAGTGAAAATTCAAACATAGCCATATTGAAAGGATTCGTATTATTTCACTGATAATCATTTCACAGACATAACACTATACCACAACTATTTTACTGACAAGCTTTTTTTACCAACAAATAACTCGCTGACACTCGATTTGCTGAAAGCATGTTTTTACTGACATGTTGATTTTACTGACATGCACTTCACCAACAGTTAATTTTACCAACAAAATCAATTTACCAACAAGCTTATTTTACCGAAAATATAATTTACTGACAAGATTATTCTACCGACAATACAATTCACCAACAAATATCGCCAACAAACAATTCGCCAGATGCCTTAAGTATCACAGTTGATACTAAAGTTATAGGGTCTCGATTGAAACTATAAGGCCTGCTAAAATCCACATATACTCTGTAAATATGAAATCTATACCCAAACTCTACCCTAACCCTATAAGACAAAGATGAAAAAAACATCCAAAGAAAATTTTAAAATTTTATATTAAAATAGGTCATAACTTCAGCATCAGCCGTGACAATAATTATTATTATTGTCATTAATAAAATGTGCAATTTTTATTGTCATTATTAATAAATTGCATAATACATAATTATTCTTAGTAGTTTATTACATTGCTGTGGTCTAATCATATTGTCGACGAATTGTATTGTTAGTAGAATAAGCTTGTCGGTATATTCTATTTTCAGTAAAATAAGCTTGTCGGTAAGTTGATTTTGTCAGTAAATGTAACTGTCGGTAAAGTGTGTATCAGTAAAATCAACTTGTTGGTGAAAAGGAACTTGTTGGTGAAAAGGAACTTGTTGGTAAATCAATTGTCGGTGAATTTTGTGTCAGTTGGTAAAATGATTGTCAGTATAGGTTGATGTCTGTGAAGTGATTGTCAGCGATTTGATTGCTACCCATATTGAAACAGTTCTGATAAACTGTTTTCAATTAAAAAAAATTAAAAAAATAAATGCAATATTTGTGTAATACTTTTAAAAACTTGCACTTTGCTTTATAATAAATAATAGTAAATTTATATTCAATTAATTATTTTAATTTCTTTTATAAAAATCTGATCATAGTAAATTGATCAATGTTGCTGATATAGTTTTGATTGATTAATCTGTATGACACCTCAATAACCACATAACCATGCAAAGTCTCAATTATGCAATGCCGAAGACTTACATAAATTCATTAATTGAAATTTTTAGCAATAACACATAACATATCTTGTGATCTAGTAATTGGAATTGGATACTTTATTTATTTCTGACTTTCTTCAAAACTTTGCAAAAAAACATATGGATATTCATGTCCATATAATTTATTAATCTTATAGGGCTAGAGCTATAATCATTATTACATATATATATAAATAAGAATTCTTGAATATGTATTAGATTTATAGTATTAGCAAAATTCTTTAAAGTTTAGTTGATATTAGGTCTGATTTCCAACTACATCTTTTGCTAGAATTTAAATTGGAAACCCAATCGAAGCAGCTAACAAATTTATTCATAACTTCACAAGACCAATAAAACTGTTTAATATTATGCATACAAGAATGCTCTTAATTAGTGTTTTGACCCAGGTGGGTGTTACCTGGGTTACTCGCGGGTGGGTGGGTGACCCAGGTCAAGTTGTAACAGCCTGGGTAAGAACAGGTGGGTCAACCCGCGGGTGACCCGTGGGTTGACCCATGGGTGACCCGTGGATCAACCCACAGGTCATCCACGAGCAGAGACCTGATACAAATTAATGCAAATTTGTGAAGTCGACAGAATCAAACTCGAAAAATATTTAATAGAAAATTATTTAAAGGAAACCATAATGTAGTACAGAATTTTAATAAATGGTATTATAGCAGATAGAATTTCTGATTATGGCATTACACCATTATGACTTTATGGCATTACAGCATTACGGCCTATAGCAATTATGGCAAAAA
This sequence comes from Gigaspora rosea, assembly GCA_003550325.1. NCBI lineage: Eukaryota > Fungi > Glomeromycota > Glomeromycetes > Diversisporales > Gigasporaceae > Gigaspora > Gigaspora rosea. Next base: position 177,449 of record QKWP01000437.1, read on the forward strand.
ATACAGCAATGCCATAACCGCATTAATTTGTAAATTAATTCTACCACCAAATATAGGTTAACCCACCTGGGTCAAATCACTAACTAACTAAGATTTTTTTTAATTGACCCAGATAACCCGATGGATCACCTGTCGGATCACCTGTCAGGTGACCCACGTGGTGCCTTTTTTTGGACTGACCCATTTTCACCCAGGTAGCACCTGTCAGGTAACCCAGGTGAAGATTTTTTTAAACGGGTCAATTCACTACTCTTAATATATTTGAAATCTCCTATCCCTTAGATTGTAGTAGAACACAGGCAAATTTGCCTGCATTTTTGCACTTTTTTAGCTCTGATTTACTTTTTTAAAATACTAAAATAATTAAATAAAACTTTGTACAATTATATTTGAAAATAAGGATTACTTTTTTGCAAAATTAGTTTTTATATTATAAGAAAATAAATTATAGTTACATATAAGCTGAAAATAGATAATTTTAAGAAAAAATTTTTTTAAAAAATTTTATTACAATTTTCTGCGATCTTATTTAGTTTTAGTTTTAGAACTATAGTTCTTAAGACAATATTGTAGTTTATATAAAGGATGACAACTTTCATTATTGCAACTTTAATGATTTACTTGTAAAAATTAAGACTTGTATTAGAAGTAAAGATTTTTTTTATAGACGGAAACATATAAAATTTGAAAAAATCTAAAGAAAAATTTTAATAGTAAAAATGCCAATACAAGAACTTTAAACATTTATTATATTAAAGTTTTCTAATGATTTTAAAAAAATTTTATAACAAAGTTACTAAAACAAAACTTAAAGAATATTTTTTACTTAGAAAAGATATGGCTATAATCAATATTTAAAATTTTATTAAAAATTTTAAAATACGCAGCCAAATTTGCCTGTGTTACAATCTAAGGGATAAAGAAGAAATAATCAAATTTATTTTTGTGAGATTAAGAAATTATTCTAATGATATATATAAATCTTTTATTAAATGTTGTGAATAATACTAAATTTTGAAGGTTACGATTTGAAAATATAACTCTACCAAAATCACCTATACTCTTTTGCTAACAACATTAACCTAAATCCTAATATTACTATTAAAATAAAGATATCTCAAAATTTAAAAATCGAATATAATAAATACATAATAGCATCATTCAATTTAAACATTATCCATGACCCAATAATTACTAATTATCAAAGTTATCTATTGTAGCAATGCTATCAAAACTTCGTACTATTACTTGATATTGAATCTAAGATTATTTTGCAAAGAGAAGTATATTAGTAAAGATTAACAAAAAAAAAGTCATTTTAAAAGTAAAATAGTAAAAACATAGAAACAAATAAAAATACTATCTAACCTATTGCTTATAAGCTGCAAATACAACCATTTTGATGAAACTATAATAATAAAAAAAAAAACAAAAAAAAGATAGTTAAATCATACAGATTACAAACTAAATAGAAAGTTTTAGAATACTCAAAAGTAGCTCTATTTAACTTCTAAATTACCTTTCAATTACCAAATTAATATCTTAAAAAAAGAAGGTATAGCTTCTAAATTTTTATGCCACTCTGCAAACATGTATTCTTGACTACAAATTCACAAAAAATTATTATTTTAATAAAACTTTAGTACAATGACAAAATCAGCTGATCATCATTGAACGTTTTTTGGACAATGTTCAATGTCCAAGAATTTTATTGGTTGATCATCAATGGACATTTTTTGGACAATGTCCAATATCCAAGAATTTTATTGGCTGATTGTCAATAGACATTTTGGCTAATTTTAATTAGATATTTTTACCCAACTTGAACTTGTATATGTATGAGATTTTGTATTACATGTGAATACCCAAACAATAAATATACCAATTTGTCAACTTATATTGTTTTATAAATGACTTGTACTATTATAACTATTTTTCTAATATATATATGGGAATAAAAAAGAATTTTCATAAAAATGGCTTGTGGCTTCCTAAAAATATATCAGCAGGTTTAAAAAAATAGATTTTTGCACATAACCAAGAACAAATAAATTTTTTCGCTTAACCAAGAATAAATACATATACTTTGTTTGTAACAATAGTTTTTTTTGTGCCCTTTGATTATATATGTATATCTAAATTCAAGACAATTTTTAATAATCAAGGTTATTGTTGAATTGGGGCATTACTTTGTATTATAGCTTTTACTAGTATTTTAACAATATCCAAAGAACAGTAGTTTGAGAGAAAATGGATATTTATTAAATCTCCAAATCTACTACAATGAAAAAGCCAACAAATGAGAAAAAAATTAAAAGCTATTTTTGTTTTACACCTGGCTAATATTTTAAATAGCATAGAAACTTCTGGTGCATTATATTTTATCATCAAAAAACAACAAATTTTTAATTTTAATTCTTTCATTCTTTTTTCTTTTGTATATTTTAAAGCCTAATCAAATGAATATAAAGAATCTTGAAATCAGCATTAGGAAGTTCTTTGTTTTTTTTTATGTGTAAGTAATCTAATACATAATCTGATATATACAAAATTGTTATTTAAGTAATATACATACACGAATTTTTTTATATCATTTTTAATACATACTAAATAACTATAACCAAATTTTTTGAATAGCATTTTTTAAATTGAATACATAGTCAATACTTAATATTATAATTGCTATGCCACTACCTTTACCAGCTATTTTAGATAAATTTATCATTAAAACCAAGAAAAAAATAAATAAATTTAATATGAAAGTATATTGTAAATCTTGTATAAACCAATTAGGAGAAGTGCAATGTAAAAAAAATTTTTTTCAAATAAAAAAATCAAATAATCTTGCATTGAAAAAATATACACACTTTATTGCTGAATCAACTGCTAAAGAGAGAAAAAATTTTTAAACTAATTGATACTTTACAAAAGGTAAATGCTATTTATTATTAATTTAATTGTTTACTTATTCATTTATTGAAAAGTTATATTTTATACAGTATTTTTTTAAAAACTAACAATTCTGTATCCTCAGCTTCGTATTCTGCATTATCAAAAATTATTTGATCTTTATTCTTTGGGCCAATAGAGGATTATATTATAAGAGGTTTGTCACCTAAAGATGTAAAAAGATTCTATAAACTTCTTTTGCAGTTTACAGTCTCTTGTGGATGGGCACTAAATTGGGTGAACAAACCTGAAGCAGTTGAGTTGTTTGAGTTTCTCAACCCATTGATTAAACTTCTTGACTGACGTGTACTTGGAAAATGAATTTTACAAGATGCAACCAAATGAATGTGATAAAGTAATATTAACTATATTAAAAGATGATCAAATTGGTGTTACACTTACCTTCAATAGTTGGACTAATGTTCGAAATGAACATTTGTTGGGAGTAGTAATTATTACACCAGAAGGTAGACCATATGTTTGGTAAGCATTAAATATAAGTTTAGAGTATAAAACACATATAGAAGTTATTGAGAAAATAAATATGATGTTTACTGAACTAGACATACAAACAATTAAAATTATTGCTGTTGTAACAGATAGCACAGGCGCATATGCAGCTGCAAGGTATATTTCATTATTTTATTTTAAAATAATTAAAGATTTATTAATAATTAATTTTTTATAGACGTCATTTAAGAATTACACAAAGATTAATTGCATTCCTACCCTGTATATGTATCAAATAAATCTGTATATTGGAGAAATCTTTAAAGAATCAACTGATTTTAAAAGAGCAATTGATCAGGCTGTTTGTCTTGCAATATACTTTAGAAATCCAAATAATAGATTTTTTATTGCAAAGTTAAAGAATGAACAATATGCTATATTTAAAAAATACTTTACAATTAGTGCACCTAGTAAAACACGATGGAACAGTTTTCATACTGTTTGTTAAGTATTTTAAGATCACAAAAAGCATTACAGGTAAATTAATATTATTCTATAAATTTTAAAATTAAGCAATTTAAATAAAGTTAACTAATAAATATTAATATTTATCAGATCCTTGCGATTAAGATTGAGCCACCTGTTGGAGAAACTTCTAAACATATTGGATCAGAACCAAACTTACAATGTGAAATATATAAAATTATAAGTTCTTCAAATTTTTGGACAAATATTTGTCAATTACTTAATATTTTTTGCCATATTGCTTTATTTTAAATAAATTGCAATTTGATAAAGCCCAATTACATCAAGTTATTTTGAGTATGGGTTATTTTGCTCAATTTTGGGATAATTATGATGATTTATAGCTTAGTTCTCAACTTATATCATGTTTAAAATGCTGATAGCAAGAGTGGGAATAGCCAAGTGTTCCTATGAACCTGAACTGAACTGAACTTAGGTCAAGTTCAGGTTCAGGTTCAGTATTGAACCTGAACCTAAACATTTTTTAAAACATGTTCAGGTTCAGGTTCAGTATTGAACTTTTAGAGCTGGTTCAGGTTCAGTTCAGGTTCAGCATTGAACTTTTAGAGCTGGTTCAGGTTCAGTTCAGGTTCAGTTCATAAGTTCATGAACATGTTCAGGTTCAGTCTGGTGTTCATATGAACTAGTAATTCTAGGTTTGGGTCCGGGTTTGGTCTGGTCCAGACCAGACTCAAATTCTAAATTTTATTATTAAAACTTTATACTAAACTCAAACTCAATCATTCTCTAAATTTTACTAATTGACATAACTTTTTGCACTAAGTAAACTTGTTAAGCACCAAAAAATACATCAAATCGGCATATTTTATTTTAGTTTTCTTAAAATTTGAAGAAAAGATGCTTAATTTTGGAAATTTTCATCAAAAATTCAAAATTAAGCATCTTTAACGCAAATTTTAAGGAAAGTAAAATAAAATATACCGATATCATGTATTTTTTGGTGCTAAACAAGTTTACTTAGACCAAGAAGTTATGATCAATTAGTAAAATTTAGAGAATTATAGAAATTTGTATAATTTTATTAATAAAATTATACAAAATGCTATGATTCTCTAAATTTTACTAATTGATAATAACTTTTTGCACTAAGTAAACTTGTTAAGCACCAAAAAATACATCAAATCGGCATATTTTATTTTAGTTTTCTTAGAATTTGAAGAAAAGATGCTTAATTTTGGAAATTTTCATCAAAAATTCAAAATTAAGCATCTTTAACGCAAATTTTAAGGAAAGTAAAATAAAATATACCGATATCATGTATTTTTTGGTGCTAAACAAGTTTACTTAGACCAAGAAGTTATGATCAATTAGTAAAATTTAGAGAATTATAGAAATTTGTATAATTTTATTAATAAAATTATACAAATTTCTATGATTTTCTAAATTTTACTAATTGATCCTAACTTTGTGATTTAGGTAAACATGTGCATATATTATGAACCTGAACATGTTCATGAACTTTGAATGAACCTGAACTGAACTTTTTTTAAGTTCAGGTTCAGGTTCATGTTCAATAATTTTAAGTTCAGGTTCAGTTCAGTATTGAACTTTTAGAGCAGGTTCAGGTTCAGGTTCAGGTTCATTGAACCTAAACCTGAACCTCTATTGAATTGAACTGAACTTCAGAACCCTAGAATAGCCTTTATTAATTTTTGCATGCCTTTTGCATCCTGATTTTTGTATAAAATTATTTAATACAAATATTAACTACACTAACTTTGGGCCATGGCTAATGTATTATTATCGTGCATGGTTTGGAAAAGAATCAAAAAAATTTTAAGAAAATTTGATAATTTTCATTTAAAAAAATACACTTTTAATTTTGATTATGGAATCAATTTATAGGTAATGTTTATACATATTGGTGTTATACAGGTTTATCATCTGAAGAACTGGGTTTGGTTGCAGCTCAGATTTTTGGAATATGTGTAAATGCTCTGCTGTAGAACGACTATGGAGCTATATGGAGTTTTTATACACAAATTGTCGTAGTCGATTAATGGTAGGTTTAATTATAGATATCTTTGAATTACATATTTTAAATAAGATCTTACTAATATGAAATTATTTATTTAGTATACCAAAGCCTTACAAATGTCTAAACTACGTGCAGATATTACATATAAACATCAGCTTGAATTTAAATTAGAAATAAATCTAATACCTTTGTATGACAATATCACTAAGCAGCAATATAATGATATTACTAAGCAGCAACACAGTAATATTTCTGAGTAGCAATATGATAATATCACTAATTAGCAATCAAATAAATCTAATGCATTAGCAGAAATAGATCCTGCACTCATTAATAATGATGAAATTTCTATTTTAGACAGTATAGATAGTTTGAATTTTTTAGAAACTGTGGATAAAGAAACTTTGGGCAAGAAAAAAATAAATGAAATAGTTAAACTTTTAATAAAGAGAAAGAAGATATGAATACTGAAAATTTTGATAACTATTTGCAAAAGTAGTTAGATATATTAGAAGAAAAAAAATAGCAATTTGATAAAGAGAAAGTTGAGAAGTATGATGATGAGGAATTTGATGAATTTTCTGCAAATGATATTACTCATTCTGCAATTGATACTAATACAAAACAGGAATTAGTTTCCCTTTTTAAAACATTAGGATTAAATAGAATTATGTAAAGTAAATTTATTCACGAATTGAAAAGATAAGTTATTACAAAGCAGTAATCAATATCTACACAATAATAATTGGAGCTTAATCATTTTTTTTCGTTGACTAAATTGTTATATTGATTTGGTATATTTGTTAACAAAATGGGACTTTAAAATCAAAAACTTTTAGTATCTATTGGTCAAGTAACATATTACTTTAAAAATCAAAAACATTTAGTATCTATCAGTCAAGTAACAAGTTACAAATTTTTATATTTAGAAAGAAATATTGTTTTACAAAAGTGCATTAGTATATGCCTTTTTTTTTCTTTTAACGGCATAAAGCATACTTTATTATAATTATAAAATTATATCATATTTTGATATTTGATAACAAGAATGTGTTTTTTAAAATCAGAACATTTTAAATAAATAAATAAATTTGATATATCAGTTCTTAAATCTATTAAGCTCTTTAAATGTTTTAAGTAAAATCATTTTATTGAATCTGAAATATATGATTAAAAGCAATTATTTTTAGTTACCAATAAACATTGAATGATAATATATTATAACAAAATAAAATTAAAAAGCTAATAATAAAATATTATAATAAAATAAAATTAACAAGCTATCGATTTAGATTGTAAATTGAGATTCTTAAGTGATTTTGTGTATTGAACTTCTATCACTTTTAGCAAGATACAAATGTTAGGTTCAGTTTTTTTTCTTATTACTGTATTTTATAGTACTCATGTTCAAGCATGTTGTACAAACATTCAAATGAAAATTAAAATTGTTAATATAATTTTTTTGATATCATAAAATAATCATTAATTTAAAGATTTTAAAAATAGATCATTAAGAACTTTAACGATTTAAAAAGATTGTTAAGATTCTTAACATATAATAATGATCTATTTTAGATCATTAAGATTCTTAATGATCTAAAATAAATTGTTAATATTCTTAATAATCTAAAATAGATCATTAAGAATCTTAATAATCTATTTTTAGATCTTTAAGTTATACAGTAGTTAAGAATCTGAACAATCTAAAATAAATCAGTAAGATTCTTAACAATCCATTAAGATTCTTAATGATCTATTTTTAGATCTTTAAGTTAATGATCTATTTTAGATTGTTAAGAATCTTAATGATCTATTTTAAGTTAAAGGTAAATTTTAACAGATGAATTAAGAAATTTTTAATAAATTCCTAAAAACAGTGACCATCTTGAGTAGGGTTCCTACAAACCTAGATCAAATCAAACCTTAGATCAGATTTGGGTTTGATTTGATTTAAAATCAAACTCAAACCCAAACTATGATTAAAAAAAATATTTGAGTTTGATTTGAAGCAAACTTTTTAGTTAAATTTGAGTTTGGTTTAAATTTGAGTTTGAAGTTTACAAACTAGTGTGAGTTTAAATAATATAAATATATTTTTATATTTTAATTGAGAATCCACCTTTCAACTAGAGAGTGATCCTATAGGTGAAATGTGGTGTGCTTCCATCTATAATTTTTCTTAATAAGTTAACGATATATGTCCACTAATTGAAAGTTGTAGAGCTCATTAAGATGCATCTAGTGGTGGTTAGATAATCCAAATCGGCCCGGTATATGGCAAGATATTATCAAAAAACAATTGGCCAACTATATAAAAATCTATAATAGAGATTATATAAGAAAATTACTATAGCATACTTTTATCTAAAACTTTTTTTCTTACTAAGTTAACGATATTTGCACACTAATTGAAAGTGTAAAGCTCGTCGAAGTGCATCTAATAGTGCCTGGTGGATGGCGAGATATCATCAAAAAATGATTGGCTAACTATATAAAATCTCTATGTAAACAATAATTGTTTATATAAGAGATTTTATATAGTCGACCAATCGTTTTTTAACGATATCCTACATTCACTGGGCTGATTTGGATGATCTAACTACCGTTAGATGCATCTCAACGAGCTCTACAATTTTTGATTAGTGGGCATATATTATTAACTTAGTATAAAAAAAAGTTTTGGATGGAAGCATGCCACATTTTGACACTAGTGATTTTTTATGTAATCTCTGTCACAGATTTTTATATAGTCTGCCAATTGTTTTTTAATAATATCTTGCCATCCATCAGACCGATTTGAATTATCTAACCACTGTTAGATGCGTCTTGACAAGCTCTACAAGTTTCAATTAGTTGACAAGTACTATTAATTTAGTAAAAAAAGTTTTAAATAGAAGCATGCTACATTTCGCCTATGATCACTCTCCAGTAGGTAGGTGGATTATCAATTAAGTAACTTGTTTTTTTCAAGTTTAAAGGCTGGGTACTATGGCCTTGATTTTTATTATGAGTTATAAGGACATAATATTTATTATATAAATAGCATGGTGGACAAACCTGAATTTGGATGATCGATATTGTGGCTTAGCCAATTTAATAAAAAAATTTTTTAATTTTTTTATACAGTTTAAAGTACTTTGTATTCTTGTGTTTTTTCGAAACTTACCAATTAAGTTTACTTCAAAAAAAAAAGCTAGCAAAAGTTCTTTGCCTGCCCCGTCCTGTATTAAAATTAATCCCAAATAATCCCAATAGTTAAAAAGTTTTATTAGAGACGAAGTTTATAAGAGATCTAAGATAGTTAAGCCCATAATTCGAGTACACGAAGGTATTTTAGTATCAAAACCAAAGACAACCGATGCAAAACTAAGATCTAGTACTTTTTAAAGAATGCCAAAACAAGTTCGAAATAGTGTTTATAAAAAAGCAGAGTAAAAAAGATAAGTTAACTCGTTTTTATATGCTTTAAATCTAAAGTTATACGTATTACAAATGAACTTGTTATTTTATAAGTTAAATTTTAATTATTTTAACTATTACTATTTAAAATACAAATAAAAACGATTAGAAACGATTTAGCAAAGTATAGTTATTGAATAGATTAAGTGAAAATAATTTTCACGCATTTAAAAATAAGAAATGTATAAGCAAATAAGGGATTGTAATATCGTTAATATCTCATGTTCTAGTGGATAGAATTTGTCGAACTTATGACATTCAATTCGTCTCATTGAGACGAATCGAATGGTATAAGTTTCGTCAAATTCTGACTTCTAGATCGTGAGATATCTTTGAGTTAGTAAATAAAGATTTTCGAACGTTATTGTAATTTTATAAAAATTGATTGGCCAGTTATCACGTGTATAGATATGACCAATCATTAAATTTCATGTGATCGATCATCCCTGTACTTTTATTGGACAGATCGGTCCTGAGTCACGATTTTCAGATCCGGAAGCTTGTGTAATATAGTTTGTCCACCATGCTTATATAAATAAGAATACAACTAGCCACACGTGCACTTTTGGTGCCTAATTTAAGTAGTCCACCGAAGGTCTATACTAGCTGTCATACCTACAGCCCAACTACAGGAATTGACTATTTAAACTCTGGTTTATGCTCTTCCTATTACTACCTGATTCACTGTGCAAATGCAGATATTATGGGGCCCCAACCCTTTTAGATAAATCTTAGTCTAAGTTCTACTTTACCCTTGCACCAATTGCCTACCATTATCCTTCCGTGTCCTATTCTACTTCATAATATGGATTTAGTGACAAAGCTGCCTGCCTTTATTAGGTTCATTCTGATCCTGGCCACCTACCTTCTTTTGGTAGTGCTGTTATAGAACTTCACTTTTACATCTTAACTCTGGACTTGCAAATGGGTTTCTATTTCCCTGGTTCTCTAGATTTTGCAGTGTAACAATACTATTGTGCTGTAGCTCCTATTCAAGATAGTGGAACCAAGGTACAGAGTTTTGCAACCCAACTGATCTGAACTACATAGTTACCAAACACAGGCCTAATATTCAAAGTGTCAACAGTAGAATTTGAACTGTCAACCTGCCACTTGGGGTGATACCTTGACAACTTCTCTAAGGTGCCACACCCTAATTAAGTAACTTGTTTAAAATATAAAAATATGTTTTTGTTATTCAAACTCAAACTAGTTTGCAAACTTCAAATCCAACTCAAATCAAACTTAGTATAGTATTTGTATTTGGTTTGAATTTGATTATTTTTTATTTGAATTTGGGTTTGCTCTCAAGCTTTATAAAATTTATACTTTGAGTTTGGTTTGATTTGGGGTTTGATCAATTCAAATTAAACCCAGATCAAACTTCGGAACCCTAATCTTGATATTTATATAGGTTATATAATTTTGCTTTATATAGTAAATCAACTATTGATTAATTAAAAATTATAGTGCTTTAATGCATCTCTTAAAGTAAACCTTTTATCTAGTACTTCAATCTGTAATCCATCTAATTTGGATTAATCAGACAATTCAAATTAAATGTATCCCATGAATTTTAAATGGAAAGATCTGTCAGGATTTATTCAAATTATAACTGAGTATGTGATAGATATATTATAATTCTAATTGACCAAGATCGACAAATACAGATGCAACATGTGAATTTGATCTTGGAGTGTTCCTTTTTTTTTGAAGTTCATTTATTTTACTTACCTGATCTATCTGTTACCTGCAAATATAAATAGTCTAAACAGAAAAAATCTGCTTTATTGATTGTTACCAATCTGAGTTAGGATTGAAAAAAAGTAAAAATAATGCATTTCATAAATAAGTTTAACTAAATGTATTATAACATTTATTAGGAATTGGGGCTAAAGTAGATCAGTATAAAGCATTTATACATTAAAGCAGATAGTTTATGAATTTATAAAACAGAAGTTAAGTATGTTTGGGTTTTCATTTAAAATCAAAACTTTTTCAATCTATTTTTAATTTTTTATAATTTTTTAGATAAGAATTATTATGATTAACAAAGAATTTATTGCAACACTTGTTGATTTATAAGCTAAGTATAAAAATATTTATTATCATAATTTCATATATACATTTTATGTGTTAATTAGTTGTTAATTAAACTATTCCAACAATATTTATTAACTGAATTATTTAGGACATTTTAGATGCCATGGGAAATATAAAAAAGAATTACTGGATGCTTACTTGAAATTGGTACAAAACTTTAGTACTTGTTTCTATTTTTGCTCATACAAACAAAAATATGCAATTTTGATAATTCAACCCTTAAAATCGATCTGAGATTAGGGTCAAACAAGTTAAATGGCCTAAAAATTATTTAAAACAAGAATTCATGTTTCAAGAAGATTACAATTAAGTTTAATAAAGTTGCTGTTGTGTTTAATTTTTAATATTTATAATGCAAATAAAATGTAAAAAATGTAAATGCACAAATGATACATATGAATGAATATACATATATATGTGCATATATGATCTTTTCTGTTCTAATCTGAATTTACTAATAGAATCCAGTTTAGATTTACAGCTGTTTTCATAAATTCTGGAATAAAAATTGATCGATGATTATTAGTTGAATTCAATAGATTTTTAATTTGATGTTATCATTAGATTTTCAGCATTGGATTTTCAAAAACTTATTGAATACAGCCAAATAATCATCAGCCAAATATTTGTTAGTTGTTCCAGAATTTATGAGAACAGCTGTAATTCAAATTTTCAACCAATTATATCGCAAAAAATCGAATAACTTTTAAAAAATTAGAATCAAAGTATGAATTTTAATTATTTAACAGATTGAATTTGAATTTATTCAATCCAAATTATATCTGAATTCAAATTAGATACAGAAAAATAAATTCAGATTTAATTCAGATGGTCATTTAAAAATAGGGTCGAAGCTCTACATTTATTGATTTAGAATTGCAGAATTATTTTTTTTTATTGTAGTATTCAATCTTGATAGCCAAGCAAAAATTAAAAGAATCCTTTAGCAATATTTTTTTTTAAGCAAAAAAAACTTGATCTTCTGTCTAATTGGGCATAAAAATTCATGTATATGCATATTTCACAGCTTCCTTAGATTGCTTCTATAAGTGGTTTTGTAATATCACATTTCATTTTTGTGTTTGCAAATTAACTCCATAGTATAAACACTTTTGACAACTAAAGCAAGTCCTTCTTTTGTATATAAGTTTTGTATCTAGTGCATCCACCATCAATATTAATTCAATTATAAAAACAAAATAATATACATTGCAATAATTTGTTTATATAGCGATAATGATAATAATTAAAAAAGAGTATCATACACTTATTAGTATAAGGTGCTTAATTGTTACAAGGTTAATAATATAAAAATTACAACAGACGTCAATAATTATCTAATTTAAAATATATGCTAATTAAGCATCACGCACTGATAAGTGCATAATGTCCGTGATAAAAAGTTTATTATTAAATTTCTAATTTTTCTGATTCTTCATATGGGTATATGTAATAAAAATCACCTGTTTATATTCTTTTGAAAATAGCTATAACAAATTATTATATAATATGAGGTAATATTAAAAATCGCTCAACATTGTATTCATAATTTGATACTAAAACAGTTTAATAACTGGGGCAAAGTTTATAAACTTATATGCTAATATTATATATTTAGTAGCTTTGCTTAAAATTTTTTTTATAATAAATAAATAATATATTGTTATGAGTTAGAATTCTTTATATTTTTTATTGTTTATAGTTTTTTTTTTTTAATCTTAAGACCCAGCGCTCTTCTCTGTAACCCTCCTTTTGAGCAACCTCCACTTAAACCCAACTCTGATAAACCAACCGGCTTGCCTTACGCCACCCAGAAGACCTCCGACGTCGGAGCTTTGGCCACTCAGAGATGTTACTGTAATGAAGGCTTCATCTGGTTTGCCTTTCGCCGCCCAAATGTGGGTCCGCACTGCATTATTTAACTTCCTGCAGGACCGGCCGAGCCACCTCAGTTCTGTTTCCTGTGGGTACGTATATGTTACACAGAAATGCCGCCATCAAGTTCGTGCCTCATTGGACTGACCTTACATCTTGTATGACTTCGGTTATTCCTAATCGGGTTCTGACTATCAAATTCGATTTACCGCCAGGCGGTATTGAACCGGCAACCTTCGATTGGGGACCTGGGAGCATAACCGCTATGCTATCGACCTGCAGGTTTTTATTGTTTATAGTAAGAACATAAAGATTTATTTAAATTATAATAATTTTGTTATTATTATCTTTGGACATATAAATTACTATGGACATAACTTTTGTTTGGACTGGACATGGACTGTTCAAGTCCAAGTCCAATAACAATACTGGTTGCAGGAATTTTAATTTGAGGTTTCTTGGGTACTGGGTTATCTAGCTACTACTGGGGAAGGTTTTGAAAATTTTCAGAAATTGCAGGAAATTTGCATGGAAAGTAAAATGGATCCTGAAACAACTAGTAAATATTAGAGAATCTAAAGGGGACAATGTTTATTGTGAAAAGATTGAAACTAAAAAAACTTGTCTATAGGTCAAATGTAGGCCGATATGAAGTCATGTGACTAATTTTGAAGGATTTACAAAACAGAATTGGATCGAATTCGAATCTTAAGAGATTACAAATCAATTCAGTATGTTAAATTAAGTTATGAAAAGAGTTATTAAAGTTACAAATCAAATTCACAAGATAAGTATAATTTTTTGTTATTTAGAGGAAAATATGATTTATTTAATAATAATAAGGAAATTCTTTATTACTATAACATTGATAGAACTGATGAACTTTTCTTGACCCTTCTTGAACTTGAGGTCTTTATATACATTTTGAATTCATCTATATTTATACAGCTTGGACTATACTATTTCTATAATTATTATATTTATGCTGTACTACTGTAGATTCCCCAAAATAAGCAATCCCTAAATAAGCAACCCCTGTTTTTTTCAAAAATCTCAAAAATCACATTAGCAGTTGTTACATATAAAACTTTCTTTTTACTAAGTAAACTTCAAAAGGTTGATTAAGTAAAGTTGTTCAGTATATAAAAATACATTTATAGTAAAAAATTTGGTGTCATTTGGACAACTTTTTATTAGTATGTTTTTCAATTTATTCAAAAAACTCAATATTTTGAATAGAATTAATATAAATGTACTCTACAGGTACATTAAATTTTTTGTACCCTTTATTTTGATCATACAATATTACAAAACCCGTAATACTGATATAGGTTAGATTAGAGTAAGAACTATGTTAGGGTTAGGGTTTGGGTTTGGCTATTATTTAGTAAAATCGCTCAAGGAAATCAGTTTATTAATGCACAGAAAGTGGTCTAGTATGCAATTTCTAGCGAAATATGCGATTTTTGTCAAAACGAACATTTTTTTTGATTTTTTCTGATTATGTAACATTATTTCTGATCTTAAATTTTAATACGATCTTATAGGTCACACGATGGGGTACATGTACCTTAGGGGAGTAACAAAAATTAGGTGATTTTTTAGGGGGGGTAAAAAAAGTTGAAATTATATATAAGAACCTGACTATTTATATATTGAGGAAGAGGGAGGGGGGTAGGCCTCTGATAAAAAATAATCAGGTGATTAATGACACTGCCCTTAGGGTACATACAAATAAACTCTTTTGAAAATAAGCAACCCCTCGTTTTTCGTGTAATTTTTTGTTCAAAAAAAGGTTGCTTATTTTCAGAAATATACGGTAACTACGTTTACTTCATTACAACTAGATTTTCTTATTGGGGCTATGCTTACTTTTGTGATTTCATATCTGCTACGCAGCCTCAATTATGCTTATTGTAGTGGGCTTTTTTAGCCTATATTGGTCCAATAGGCTCAAACAACTATATTCACATAGCTACCCTTATATTTGAATGCAGCCAAAATAACATTTATATGATTAAGCCACCAAGCCACCAATTATTATATTTTAGTAAAGGTATGAAATATATGAGAAAATTCTTATTCTTTTACCAAATCAGAATGATTACATTTTCTATGAACTTGCAAACAATGCACCACAAAAATAAAATTTATTTACAATAATAAAAATAAGAATTTTTAATTAGTTATACTATCCAGACAACCCTATGCTAACCCATGCCACTTTTTTATAGAGCAATTGTTAATCATGATAGTTCCTAACTACATATAGTATTGTAATCCCTTATCAATCTTGTAACAAATTTCTTTACAGAAAATTATAGTAAAATTTATGAATCAACAATTTCCATGACATTTGTATCAACATACAGTACATATGTACATAATTTTTTTTACAGCAAATCACCACAATATAGCAATAATTGGTAAGTTTTGTAACAAATTTCTTACATTAAATTGAATAGAGAACTACAACTCTTAATTCCAATACAGCATCCACGCAAAGTTGATTTTTCGTTTTGCATTGTATATAATTTGAAAACATGGGTCAGTTGTAGAGTTAATACCTCTATTCAGATATATTTTTTATATCTGGATTTATCCAGTTTTATTACAGTATATTCCAGATTTAAATTTAAATCTGGATTTATTTATATCCGGATATAAAAACACTATATCACATTATATCACATGACATAATATATATCCAGCTTAGTAATACAGGTCATTAAAAAATTGTGGGCTAGGGTCAATTCTAAAAAAGCTCAAGCTGGTCAACTGAGCTGACCTTTTGCTAGTATAATTTTTTTCTGATCAAAATCAGTTAACATATCTATATTAAACATGCAAAAGGCTATTAAGGAGTTTTTGTCGAACTCTTGAAATATTAAATGATTTAATTTTATTCTTTTTGTCCTTGAGAAACTTTCAGCATGTTAGTATTTCATGTTGATTGATTGTCTATACCACTGAACATTTCTGTTCCTTATATTATATTTGCTATTTGCCAATTTATTACCTAAATATGCCAACTTCTTTTATATTATTATAAATGACTAGCTGATTTTGTTCAATTTCTAGCCTGAAAATATGCTTAGAAGAAAATGATTCTAATACTTCTCTTTTCTACCGGCCTGGCCCACAAAGGTGCAGGCTGAGGGTTGACCAACCTATCGATCTGACTGTTGGGCCAGTGTCGACCTGTATCACTAATCCAGCTATATAAATCTGGATAGAGGTGTTAACTCTAGTTGGTCAATCGTTTTTTTTAATTTACCATAAATTAATAGAATATGACAGGGTGAAACCCACGCAGCTAGCTATTAAAACACACTATGCAGATCACATGAGGGTGCAATCCGCGTTAACATATAAAACAAACTATGCTAACGTGAATTTACCCAAACCCTATGATCAAAGTGGGTTTTACTAGCTAGCTGCGTGGGTTTCACCCTGACATAATAGAATAATGTCACATCTAAGGTTATGCAAGGCTAATTATTATTTTGCACAACAAGGAATCAAAAAATAGGGTCGGTAGTCATATTTTTTCAGTAAGCCCTATCAGAAAATTACGGGAAATTAAGGTCTCCATCGGATGAAAATAGCAGAAAAAAATAAATGTCAAAAATCGAATAATTGGAACAATTGGAATATATATATATATATATATAAAAATAAAAAAAAAATAATTTAAAAATTGAAAAAATGGGTCAGCGGGTAATTCAAAGCAAAAAATTAACTTTGCATGGCCGAACAAGTTCTGTAACAAAATTTTTACGGCAAATTATGGTAGAAATTAGGGCAGTTAATTCAAAAACCAACTAATTCAACTTTGTTATTGCACCTTACAATATTTTAACACATTACTGTAATAGCATTAAAAATATTTAGATACAACATCAATGTAACAGCATTGCAGTATTACAGCATTACGGCATTACGGCAGCATTGTGGCATTACGGCACAAAGTAATTATGGCAAATAATACATCCATGCCGTAACTGTATTAATTTACTAAATTAATTCTACCGCTAACACTAGGTAATTCACAAGCAATAATTTCAGCTGATTTGAAAATTAGTGGGACACATAATGAATTTTGTGATGTCATCAGCAAAATTTGGTAATTATTTTTCGTTAATAAAAGTATAGTTTTCGATAATATAATTTTGGCGGTACAAAACATACCGCTCAGCCGAAAATTATATTATCGAAAAACTATTCTGTTATTACTGTATTATTACCAATCGAAAGGATGATCATCACGTGTCCCATTAATTTTCAAATCAGCTGTAAATAAGGGTAGGATAAAAAGCATAAGTGTTAGTGTGTTTGTGTGTGTTAAAGTTATTAAACCAAGGACAAATAGAGATGCACTGTACCAACTGTCCTATTCGACTAAGTCCGATCGTTGGTTACACGATTCTTGTTTGTGAAGCGACTGACTCTGTACAATGTAGTAATACATATATTAATGAATTCAATGAATTTGATGCATCCATATGTAACAAATCCTTTCTTGCGTCAAAATGTTAATTTACAATAAACTATTTGTAAAGCGACCGGAACAAATCATTAAAGAAATGTGTAAATTATATAAAGAAGAAAGATTAAAAGGCAAAAAAACTCAATTAATTCTTGACACATTGGAAAAATTTCTAATAAAGAAGAGGCAAAATCCAGAAGATATTATCAAAATTTGTTTATATGATCAAATAAATCCTACGATACAGATCGTTCTTGCAAGTTGTCATTATTATGGCAAATGGGTTGAAAAGGATGAGCATAAGGCATTCATTTATTATCAAAAGTCTGCAGAGATGGGCGACACTAATGGAACACACCAAGTTGGATATTGTTATCATAATGGATTTGGAGTTGAAAAGGATGAACATAAGGCATTCATTTATTATCAAAAATCTGCAGAGAAAGGGCATGTTAAAGGAGCATTTAATGTTGGAAATTGTTATCTTAATGGAATCGGAGTTGAAAAGGATGAGCGTAAGGCGTTCATTTATTATCGAAAATCTGCAGAGATGGGTAACTCTAAAGGAACATTTAATGTAGGGTATTTTTATTATGAAGGAATTGGAGTTAAAAAGAATGAACATAAGGCATTCTTTTATTATCAAAAATCTAGTTGGATGGGTAACGCTAAAGGAGCATATTCTGTTGGATATTTTTATCAAAATGGAATTGGTGTTGAAAAGGACGAACAAAAAGCATTAATTTATTATCAAAAATCTGCAGAAATGGGTGATGCTGAAGGATCATATAATGTTGGATGTTGCTATCAGAATGGAATTGGAGTTGAAAGGATGAACGTAAATCTTTCATTTATTATCAAAAAGCTGCGGAGAGAGGGCATGCTAAAGGAATATTTAACGTTGGAAATTGTTATCTTAATGGAATTGGAGTTGAAAAGAATGAGCAAAAGGCATTTATTTATTGCCGAAAATCTGCAGAAATGGGTAATGCTGATGGAACTTGCAGTGTTGGGACTTGTTATCATCATGGAATTGGAGTTGAAAAAAATGAACATAAAGCATTTATTTATTATAAAAAGTCGGCTGATATAGGATATTCTAAAGGTATAAATAAAGTTGGATATTGTTACCAAAATGGAATTGGAGTTGAAAAGGATGAATATAAGGCATTCATTTATTATGAAAAGTCGGCAAAGATGGGTGACGCTGAAGGAATAAATAATGTTGGATATTGTTATCGGCACGGAATTGGGATTGAAAAAGATGAACATAATGCATTCATTTATTATCAAAAATCAGCGAAAATAGGGAACGTTGGTGGGATATTGCAACTTGGCAATTGTTATAAAGATGGAATTGGTGTTGAAAAGGATGAACTTAGGGCATTTGTTTATTATAAAAAATCTGCAGAAATGGGGAACTCTGATGGAACAAATAATGTTGGATATTGTTATATAAATGGAATTGGAGTTGAAAAGGATGAAAAAAAGGCTTTCATTTGTTATAAAAAATCTACAGAAATGGGTAATGCTGAGGGAACCTTTATGATTGGTAGCTGTTATCTTGATGGAATTGGAGTTGAAAAAGATGAACATAATGCATTCATTTATTATCAAAAATCAGCAGAGATGGGTTTTGGTGTCGGAATGACAAAAGTTGCAGAATGTTATCGAAATGGAATTGGAATAACAAGAGATTTAAATAAAGCCAAGTACTGGTATCAAAGGTAAGTTTAAATTAATTTTATATTTTTGCGAATTATCAAGACAATCACATCCGAAGCATAGATTAAAGATAGAATAAGATAAAATTAGGGCAGAGCCACAGCTTTTGCCTAAAATTTGCAAAAAAAATTTCAAAGTATCCAATTGTAGATCTTGGTCGTGCTATTTAATAACTTTTAACTTTATATATTTAAATTGTTAATTAGGGCAGAAAATTTGACATCAGGTAATACATATCATAAATAATTTATTATAAATTATATCGTTATTGGTTTATAATCTAAAATTGGCTAAAGTTTATAAATAAATATCAGCTACAAACGAATTGGTACATGATTCTGAAATTTCTGAAATTGAAGATGAATTGAAAAAAATATTAATTGGTAGTAAGCATCAGCTATCATGGATTTCTTACGATGAACTTAAAATTATTAAAGAGATAGGTAAAGGTGGTTTTGGAACAGTATATTATGCTATATGGTTTGATAAAAGTCATAACTTAGACAGGGCAGTTGCGCTTAAATTACTTCATGAATCAAATAATTACCATAAAGAATTTGTAAAAGAGGTAATCTTTATTAAAATTTTTGTTGTTCGTTACAGTATATTTTCGTAATTTTTCGTAATTTTTCGTAATTAATATTTTAAATTAATAATAATAGTTAAAAGCATATTGCGATATCGGTCTTGAAGATCCAACGTTTTTAAAATGTTTTGGTATATCAAGAGATAAAGCTTCTAAAGATTATATTCTTGTCTTGAAATATGCTCGATATGGTTGTTTACGCAAAAATTTACGTACAATAGCACAAATGAATTGGAAAGATAAATTAAATTTGCTGCAATGTATTGCATCAGATCTTCAGATAATTCATGCTAATAATCTTATTCATCGGGATTTACATAGTGGAAATATATTACAAGACGACTTGAAAAGCGCATACATTACAGATCTTGGGCTTTCGATAACTGCAAATATTGCATCAAAATCAGATGGAATTTATGGAATATTACCATACATTGCTCCTGAAGTTTTGAACAAGCAAATATATACTCAAGAATCTGATATTTATTCATTTGGTATAATTATGTGGGAAATTTTCTTTGGGATACCTGTCCCTTTTGAGCAAAAATCAAAATTACAATTTCAAATGCAAGTAATTAATGGTTTACGACCACATATTTACGAAAATACAGCAATTTGCTATGCAAATTTAATGAAGAGATGTTGGGATGTAAAACCAAAAAAACGACCAACTGCAAAAGAAGTTTGTGATGTGTTTATGGAATGGCAGAATAGTGAAATTATTTTATCTGATTTATCGGAATCTGATAAAAAACTGCAAAATATAAAAAATGACGATGTGCAAGTATATAATGTTTCACATTACAAAAGCAGCGTTATTTCATTTAATAGTGACAACAAATTTCAAGGTAATTATAAATCATTCCATTCTATTTTATGCCATCTTTGAACACCTTTTTTTATTTATTTATTTATTTTATTTATTTATTTATTTTTATTTTATTTTATTTTATTTTATAGATAGTGGTTTAAATGATTTAGAAATTACTAATTAGTAAAACGACTCTCCCGATTTTTTGAATAGGAAATATGACAAAGGAAATTATACTTTAGATTAATAAATTAGATCCGAATTTAATAAATATTATAAAAAATTATTCGTTCAGTATATAAATTGTCACATGACAATAAAAAACTCTTAGAATCATTCTGAAATTATGCAATTTTTTGTTCGAAACTTGACTCCGTTCCGAACAATTACAATATATTTATTGGATTTTATACATTTTTTATACAATAATAATCCCTATTTTACATTCCATACACATATTATGTATCACTGGAATAGCGAGTTGGCTTTGTAACAAAATGTTTTACTGGAATAGCAAGCTTTGTAACAGAATTATTTAAAATAACTCAGTGAATTCGTGATAATTCCAATGAAAACTAACTTAACCTTTACCACACTTTCCATGTCATTGGAATAATGAGCAAGTTTTGTAGTGAAATTTACAATAATTTATGATAGAAATCACGATAATTTATGATAGAAATCACGATAATTTAATGCACACAAACACAGCCACATTTATTAATAGAAAGGCAGGGGCATCGGTTATCCTGTTGTGAATAATTTATCTATCAAAACCTATGCAAGATTTTGCATGAACAGACACTATTATAATTATGATTCTTACTGCGTCTTTTTACTGAAAATTTGCATAATTAATTTATTTGTTTGATTTTCGCCTAATTAAAATTTTGATTTGAACTATTAAGTGATGTTTGAGAACACACTCATTAGTATGTAGTCAGTAAATTTATAAAAAACTTTATGTTTATTTCTATCTTCCAAACTATAAAAAAGTTGACTGTTTTTTTATGATATTAGAATAACATTAAATATTATATAAAAAATTAAGAAAAAATTCCTTCGAAATAATAAGTACTAGGAAAGTTATTTAAACACTACACTAGCTTACTTCCTTTATGATTCAGGGAAACGCGAAGGGGAATCTCTCTCTGTCTTTATTAAAGTCAAATTCGTTTGTACACATTAAGATTTATTATATGAAACGTTAACGCGATACCTAGCACACTAATGTGCTATCTAGCATGCTACGTGCTATTCTACAATGACACTACTAAGCCAACACGCTGACATGATATGCTATCTAGATTTTCAGAATTCTTGCTCCTTAACACGCATGCGTGCTAACACGTTAACGTGTTATGAAAATAATAGGCATGGACGTTATTTAGAATCGGGCCTTCTAAAAATATCATGAATGGTTTCAAAACAATGCCCCGAATAGTGTTCCAAGTTGGTAAAAATTTTGCCAATCGATTAGATTAGTTGCCAACCATTGTTAGAAATCATATGTTCACATTGAACATAAATTTTTGATTTTATATTTTATGTTCACATAGTGTGAACATAAGAAATCAAAAAATTTTATATTTTATGTTCACTTAGTGTGAATATAAATTTTAATTTTTATAATTTCTTGTGCATAATTTATTAATATAAAGTTTATTTGTTTCCGAAAATAAGCTACTTTTTTTGGAAGATTTTGAACACAAAAGATCCGGAGCGGCTTATTTTCGGATACAATCGATTTTTGGTCAATTACAAATAGTTGCTACATAGTAAAGTCTAAATTCTACTATGTAAATTGATTATTAGCATTTATTTAAACTTGTTCAGAAGAATAAAATATGTATCATCAAAATCACTGCATTTTTATTATTTGAATTTTTAATTTTTAATTTCAATGAATATATTTTTTAAAAAATTTTCAATTTTTCTGTTGAATGTAAGAATTAAAAGCCAAATGATAAAAAATACACTGACTTGCTTGAAAAGTTCTGAGTATGTATATTTTGATCTCCTATATAATTTATATAAGTGATTGTAATCAATTTGTATAGTAAACTTTGTAATTTACTATGTAGCAACTATCATCAATTATGGGTAGCTTTTTTCAGATTAAAGACATTTTTGACTTTTTGACAAGAGAGGGTAGCTTATTTTTAGAGACAGCTTATTTTCAGCAATATACTGTATGCTAATACAAATGCATATAGAGTGCTTTTGGATTCAAAAAAAAACTAATATCTTTATTTAATTAAGAATTAAATTTCTTTTCTTTTTTTTTTTTTTTACAATTAAGACCTTGCCAGTATTTCCTTATTTATTATAGTGAAATTATATGTATATATTGTTTTACATAGGAATTAAACTAATTTAAGAGATGTAACAACTCAGACTACTTTATCCATAGCCTATATTTGGCTAAAGTCAGAACTAAAATCCTAATTTAGACTTTATAATAATTGTAAATTTAGCTTGAAAAGATTTGTTTTAGCCAAAAATGGTCAAGATCTGTTTGTTATTATGAAATTAAAGAAAAGCTGATATTATTCAATAGACTTATTCAATATATCAAATAATAAAAACACAGAGTAGTAGTAGAGATATGTTTGTTGTTTGTTGTTGTAGATTGATTCAATGTTTAGTAGAATATTAAGCACAGTTTGGCATATAGTAAGTCTGTGTATATTACTTGATATAGAAATAGGCACATGTTGGTGTAAATGTATTGTTGTTTTTTTTTGATAGTACCAAATTGTAAATCATTCCAGTTTATGTAGCAATAATATAATTCTTGATTTTGACAAAGGTAAGCTAAATCACCCACTTTTGAGTAAAAAAGAGTATTATGGAACAGTAAGACTTGAAGTATTTGGAGCAAGTTTCCATAAGTAGCAATATAGTTGTATAATATTAGAGTAATATATATAACAATCATCCAATTTGTCACACAAATATTAGATGTAAATTTCATATATATGAAATTTTAAAAAATTACATATAAAATTACTATAAACTTTGAAGCGATAATGTTTTTCAACCTACATATTAATTTAAAATTAAATTTTGCGATTTTATAGAGCAAAAGGAGGTGAATAAAAAAACCTTTCATGCCAAGCCACAGTTCTGCTATCTTTGCACAAAACAAAAATATAACTTCGCCAAAAACAAATATTTATCGATTTTAAGATCATGATTATATGTAAAATCATACCCTAAACAACTTTACTTAGACGAAGAAAGTAGGTTACCTTGTAAGAAAAATGGGTTGTCTATGTACAAACTTTAAAATTTTAACTTTGCAATATGAAACTTTTTTATTTCATTAGGTAACCTACTTTGGTCGCTTAAGCAAAGTCAGTCTAAGATCAAAACGCGTTTTTTCGGCCATTTTCTAGATGAAAAATGGGGTCAAAGCTAGAAAAAATTTTTTTTCTAAAAAATTTTTTCTAACTTCGCCCCCATTTTTCACCTAAAAAATGGCTGAAAAAACGTGTTTTGACCTTAGACCAAGTAAAATTACATCTGAACAACTTTGCTTAAGTGACCAAAGTAGGTTACCTAATGAAAAAAAGGTTTATATTGCAAAGTTAAAAATTTTAACGTTTGTACATAGACAACCCATTTTTCTTACAAGATCACCTACTTTCTTCGTCTAAGTAAAGTTGTCAGGGCATGATTTTATATATAATCATGGTCTTAAAATCAATAAATATTTGTTTTTAGCGAAGTTACATTTTGTTGTGTACAAAGATAGCAGAACTGTGGCTTGGCATGAAAGGTTTTTTTTATTCACCTCCTTTTGCTCTATATAATCGCAAAATTTAATTTTAAATTAATATGTAGATTAAAAAATATCATCGCTTCAAAGTTTATAGTAATTTTATATGTAATTTTTTAAAATTTCATATATATGAAATTTACATGTGACAAATCGGATGACTAATAATAATGCATTCTTGCAGTAGCAAGGTTTGGGTTAAAATTGTTTACTTGAGTAATACATTTGTGAATACAAAATTTATCAAAGTAAACCTATTGTTTAAAAATTAGCAAGTAATACCAAAAAATAGAGTTAAAAAATAGACCAGTTAAAGAAGAATAATAGTTGGTAAATATTTATATACTGTATAACTATATTTTTTTCTTATTTAAGCTACTAAAAAGTAGGTATAGATAAAAAATAGAATAAAACAGAGATTAGCAAAAAGGTTTAGAATAAATTTTTTTACTAATTAATGTTAAAAATTTAATTAATAATAAAATTTTGTTGTATATTACTTAAAAATTTTATAACACTAAAACTAATAGATACTTTGAAATTATTATATCAAAAAATTTCAAATTTTTTTATTCTTTATCCTAATTTTTATAAAATTGTTAAATCATTCTTAATACTTTAACTTTACTAGTATGATGGGTGGCACATTCACATTACCCATCTTATTTAGCATTTTTAACTAATAAAATACTTCAAAAAATTTTATAATTAAGACTATATAAGCTAACATTACAATTATAGTTTTTTAATACAATTACTATAAAACATTCTGTTATAAACTAAGCTACAAATATAGTATATACAATAGTAAGATTTATTATAATTGTTATAATTTAATTATTAGTTATTGTATTAAATTCTATTACAGCCTTATTTGCTACTCTGATTAGTATTGGAAATCTGTTTTGAAATTTATGTTCTTATGAGAACATAATTTTTTAATTTAATGTTCTCAAAATTTTTTTTATGTTTTCAAATAGAAAAAATTTTCTTCTCTCTCTCTTTCTCTCTCCCTCTCTTTTCTTTTCTCTTTTCATTTTCTTCTTCCCTTTCTTTTCCCTCTTCTTTTCCTTTTCTTTTTCTTTCCTCTCCTTTTCACTTTTTCTCTCCCTTTCTTTTTCCCTGCCCTTTTCCTTTCTATTTTCCTTTTTCTTTCTTTTTCCTTTTCTTCTACTGTACTTCTCCCTTACTCTCTTCCTTTTCCTGTTCTTCTACTTCTCTCTCTTTATCTCATCTCTTTTTACACTCATTTTTCTCTCTTATACACATACATTTATACTTCTTTTAGTTATTTTTTAATTTTTATTTTTAATTAATGAAAACTTATATTCATAACACCGTGTTATATAACACCTTATATTAAACTACTTTTCAAAATTTGTCAATATCTCAAAATTTTACTAGGGTAACCCTGTTACGTTATTAACAAAAAATGCTCCTCTTGCAATTTTACTATAAATCTAATTCTAATTCTAACCCTAATTCTAACCCTAATCCTAACTATAACTATAACTAGTTTGCATTATAGGGTGTTATATAACATGGGTGTTATGAATATAATATTTCTTAATTAATATATTTGAAAATTATTAATGATAAAATATTAAAAATATAATTTATTTAGCTAAAATATAACATTAAATATAACAGTAATTATAAATCAAACCAGTGGTGTTAAACACCATTATGCGGTGTAACATGAAGATCAATATCAAAAAAATAAACAAAAAAAAATAAACAAAAGTTAAAGTTGATAAATATTAAGTAGAGCAATAGTTAGGGTTAGGGTGAGGCATAGTATATAGTAAAATTTCGCAAGGGGGGTTTTTTTTTAAAAAAAAGGTGGGTTCATAGATAAAATTTTGAGTTAGAAGGTATTTTTTTTAAAAAAAAACAAACCAACAAAAATTTTATATTACACCTGATCTTTACGTTATACTGCATTTAAAAAATTTGATTGGTAAAAATTATTGTGGTGTTGAGCACCAGTGGTGTGATTTAGTAAACCCGAAATATAAAATAAATAAATATTTATAAAAAAGAAATAAAAAAACTTTATAAAATTAGAATGAATAAACTATTAAATTATAGAAAATAACTAATAATCACCACAGGTAATTATCATCTGTGATCTACAATGCATAAAAAATAAACAAAGCAAACAACTTTTATTAAATAAAAATCAAATCTCTTTAATATTAGGGTAAGGGTGAGAACTGGAATGGGGCAGGGGGCATAGTTTATACCAAAATTTAGCGAGGAAATTTTTTTTTGCATAAAAAAAAGTAGTTTCATAGACAAAATTTTAGATTAGAAGCAATTTTAGCAATTTTTTAAAAAATTTTTGTTTTTGTTACACAAAAATTGATCTACATGTTACACCTGATCCTGAATTTTAATTGGTAAATTGACTACAAGTGATAATCACCTGTGGTGTAAATTAGCAATTTCCTAAATTATATTATCCAAACTTTTTCAGTGATTTGAAAAATAACTAAATTGTTTTTTATTTTAACTAATAGTAAAATATTTGTGAATTTAATTATTTTAAACCCTATATTAATAAAAAAATTTTATTACTTTATATTTAGACAGAGAACATATTTTTTAAACTTAATGTTTTTAAAAAAAATTTAATAAAAAACATTTTAAATTTTGTAAATGTTCTCAAATTAAAAATGATGTTCTCATGAAAACATAAAAACATAAGATTTCCAATACTAACTCTGATCACTGCAGTATGTAATTAAAAGTAAAGTTAGCATGTGTTGGAATAATTATATTTTCTATTATAAACAATTTAGTAAAATGTTTAGGTTAAATTAGTTGTATTTGAAGTAATTTCAATAATAAAATACTATTAAAAATCTGTTACAAAACTTACTATTCTGGTGACTAATATATATAGTTGAATTAGTTTGTATCATAATTTCTATTATTCTAGTGCCATAGTTATAATTATATTTGTAATAGATTGTAATTTTAATATACTATAAAAATACTATGTTACAGAACTGTAATATCTCTTAATATGTAGGGTAGGTGCAGGCAAATTTGCCTGCAAAAAGTTATATAATATTTTTAAAAAAAAATTTTTTAAAAAAATTTTATTTGATTTTTGATATAATATTCTTTTAGATTTATATTTTGTTTTTAAATAGAAAATTATAATAAATAACTATATTATATATAAATTTATACAAAGTTAAAATTTTTCTATTTTTATAAAATTAAAGAAAATAATTAAAGTTTTAAATTTAAAAAAATTTTTTAACTATATTTGATTCCCAAAATTAATATTAAAACTTTTATTTTAAGTTTTACTAAAAATAAAAAAATTAACCATTTTCAAAAAAAATTGTTTAAAATTGGTCTAAAAGTATTATATATATACATATTAAAATAATTATTAACATATTAAAAATCTTTAACATTGAATAACTCTTAACCTACTGGTCCGTTTTAGATGATTTAACTACCAAAATGATCATCTCAGTGAGACGATTCTAATAAATCCAAAATCGTTAAAATCAGATTACAGAATACTAAGATCAATAAATATTTGTAATATAAATAAAACATCATTAATTTTGGGATTCTGTGATTAAATTTTAGTGATTTTAGGCTTATTAGAATCATCTCATTTAGATGATTATTTTGGTATTTAAATTATCCAAAATGGATCAGCAGATTAAAGGCTATTTACTATTAAAGATTTTTAATATTTTGATATAATATTATATATAGGCGAAAATATAATCTTTAGTTAGTAAACATTTTTATTATAACAAATTTTAAAATTAATACTTTGCCAAAGTATTATATAGAGCTAACTAAATTAATTTAAATATGTATTAGGGGGACCTCTCCTACCTACTTTTTTAGCAATTGTGCAATAAATAAATTTTGTAAGCAAATTTGCCTATATAACGTATTAAGAGATAGCTAAAGTTTGCTAGTATATACAAAATCATTGTGATTTTTACTTCTGTTAATGTGAAAAATTTTATGAAAAATTTTATACAAAGCTTATTTACTCTAGCTATGTAAAAATTCTATCTTATAAGAAAAATGTACTATATAGAACAAGATAAAATCAGATAGGTACAGATCATTTTGGCATGGGTCAAGATCCAGATTTGTATGGGTATGGCTCAAGTAATTTAGATTTGATAGACCATATAGGACTGTGTGGTCATACCAATTGGACTGTAAATAGCTTAGGTTTTATAGCAGTTTACTAGTTAAATCAACACAGGATTTTTTGGTACAAGTAATAAATATAAATTTACATGCCACTACAATAATGATATCTGATATGAATTTACTATTAAAATAAAAATTTACCATGCAAACTTTTTCTTATGATCCTTTGGACCAAAACTTTCTATAAATGCTGACCTACGAAAATTTTGTATTTTTATACATAACAAAAACTTTATCTAGAAGTAGCTTGGATATAGGACTTCAGATTGCATATGAGATAACTAAAATAGAGCTGAAAAAGATTTCTTCTTGTGGGTTTGGTTCTCCAGGTAAAAGACTTCATTGCTATAGAAAATGTAGTAGGGCTAAAACTCTGGAGTTTTTTGCCAAAAGATGCTTAAGTTCAGACAGAAACATACTTTTGGTTATTAATACTATTCTACAAAACATAAAACTTATGCTCTTTACAAGTTTTGGTACCCTCAATATTTCTTCTTGGTTTTTTCAAAATTTTTGCTAAAAAGTAGAAAATCTAGCTTATCCCTTCCAAAAGATTGACAATATTTACTCCTCCCAATTTGGAAATACGCCTACTAAATTAGAGCCTGGTCACGAGCAAGTTTCGATGCCTGCGAAATAAACATATAAGGATGATCTGGAGAAAAATACCAGAAAAAATTTCTTTTCTTCTAGAAGTTTCTTTTAGGCATACTTTTTTTTTTTTTTCTTTTTTTCTTTTTTAATGTACATATAATACTTTGACAGATATAGTTTCATGCAGTATTATATAATTTTTATTTACTTTTTCTTTTGCCCTTTGTGACTCTTTATATTTCTTTTGTTAGTTTATATCATTAGTATAGAGTTTTTCTTCGTTTCTTCATCTTTCATTTTTGTTAGTTTTGGTTTTTGTCTGGGTCTTGTAGTTACTTCTCCTTTTTTTTTATCTCCTTTTGTTTTTCATTTTATTTGATTTTTTTGAATGGTTGAGGTTATCCCTACATTGATACTAGATGGGAGGGATTTGAAGAGAAATTCTTTGTCGCTCTTTAACATAGGCAGACAAAGTTTATATCTGCTTTATCCATAAGGTGGGGTGACCAGTCGCATGTAGGTGCTCTCGAAGTAACCACATGATGTCAAATTTTAGTTTTAAGTATCATGTATTAACAGGCTATAAATAGTACTCAATACTGGGTTTAATAAAATATCAGCAAGATGTGTCAAAGAGTAAAAAAAAATAAAAATATATATATATAAATTTACATAAGTAATCAATATAAAATGAATAAGCTAACTGCATATAAAGCAAAATTTTATAAAAAGTTTTTTGTTAAAACACACAGAGAAACTTTATTAGTAAATCATGAAATATCACTCTTTTTTTTAAAAAAATCTTTTACTAATCTTTTGCTCTCCATGAAACAAGTCAACACGTATTATGAGCCAAGACATGTGTAATGTACAGATATGTGTCATCTGAAAATGCCATTTTATATAATATAATATTATATGCCACCCTTACTGCAATATCTATACTATTTTACTATGCCATTTTATAAAACATTTCTGTATGTGCTACAAGATCTGTTTCATTTCAAGCATTCCTGATACCAACCTGTACTACAACCTGCATACTTTTTTTATAGGCTGTAAGACTATACAAAGTCAATTTTTATATTGCATAACTTACTGACCAAATTTTTCCAAAAAATATTTTAAAATTTCAATTGTACTAATTATTTAATTTTTGCTATTTAATTTTTTAGTAATTTCTATTTGTACACCTATGTATAAAATATGAGTACATATAATAACTTAAATTTTGCTTTTTAAAGTTCTAACAAAAAAATTCTATGTAAAATTTAGTATAAATTATCTCTAATTATAACTTTTAATCTAATCTATTTTACTTTAATTTGATTTGATTTTTTTTATTTAAATTTTCATTAAATTTTTTTATAAATTATACTCGTGCTTCATATATGGAAGTAAATTAATAAATTTTCTAATTTTTTTTTTGACATTACTGATAGTAATCTTAATTTTTTGAAATTACTAATAGATCTGAAAAAAAGTCCAAAATATGTTATATGCAAACTGAAAAATCAACTTCGTATAGCCTTAGAAGGACCCTGAACAATCTATATGAGATCATATTTAAAAATTACTAATAGAGGCCCTTTTTTAAAAAATAGTTATATTTAAAAGTAGGTATTGAATAAAAAGGTTATATTTAAAAACAGCTAATGGTCAAAAAGAGTATATTTAAAAGAATGCTAATAGGGCAATTTTTATAAATTTTATATTTGAAATGTGCTAATGAAAATGTAAAATAGAATTAATTATTTTTTTAGAGAATAAAATATTTTTTTTTAGAAAATGAAATTGGTTTTATTGGGGTTTTTTTATAGAATGTAACTCAGTTTTTTTTATAAAGAATAACTTATTTTTTTTAAAAAAAAATATAACTAGTTTTTTTAAAAAACATAACTTTGATTTTTTTTTATATAATACTGGATTTTTTTAGAGAATATAACTTGTTTTTTTTAGAAAATATAGCTTTGTGTTTTTTTTAAGAATGTAACTTTGGTTTGTTTTTTTTTTTTTTATAAAATGTTATATTTCAAAAAAAAGTTAAAATTGGGTAAAAGTTCTATCTAATATTTAAAATTTAGCTTATATATACCAATATAAAAGTGCTAACCAAAATAAAATTTACTAAAATACTCAAACATAAGCTCATATAGATTATTCAGGATCCTGCTTTAGATATAAACATAAGCATATTAATTTATAGTATATTAAAAAAATCTGATCCGCCTAAAATTTTAGAACATGCTATTATTCAAAATAAAAAATTAATGTTGTGTAGTCTAATACAGTCATTCCTCTCTATAGATACCAATTTGGTTGCGCCCTATTATAGTAATTGTTTAGAGGTGTGACTATAAATAAAATATCTTGTTATAGTTACATGCCATATGCCAATATGTGTTTAATATAATTTATAGTTGTAATAAATTGAAATACTATTAAAAAATTTAAAATGTTTAATAGTGAATAACTTATAATTTAGTGGCCTAATTTAGATAAAATAACTACTAGGATGCTTGTCTCAATAAGACAATTCTAATAAGTCTACAATTGTTCAATCTAATTATGAAACCCAAAAAAATCACCAAGGATTTTTCACTCAGATATTTAAATTTAATCAATTTTTAAATTTATAAAGTGGCACAATCCTTAATGATCTCAGAAACTTGTAATCAGATTTTAATAATTTTGGGCTCATTAGAATCGTTTCATTGAAATGAATATTTTGGTAGTGTTTTATTCAAATCGGGTCATTGGATCAAAAGTTATTTGCTATTAAACCTTTATAAATGATTTTAAATATATATTAATATGAATATTGGCCAATCAGATTTTATAATTCATATTTAGTTAGAAATTGATAACTATAGTAAGGGTTATTATTAGTAAAATTGTTAAATAGTATTTATCATCAATTTTTTGTTAGTTAATTTTATCGACTTAGCTAGCTTGGTCAGTTAATTTTTTATAAAATTGACTAAGCCATTTTAATATTAAGTAATATTAAAAATCATAATAACCAATCAAAAATAGGCAAAATATAAAATGCTTTTTAATATCTATTGCCTTTAATATCCAATAAAACATTTGATTAGGTAAACTATACAAATACTTCCATATGCATTATTTAATATAGTATAAATATATTTGTAAGTTCAATTAATTATGTAATAAATCTTTATATAATATTTAATACACATATATATCCCTTACTTTGTAGAGGTTCACAAGCAAATTTGCCTGTATAATTACTATAAATATACCTCTGATCTAGTTTTTATAATATTTAAGAACAAGGATTATATTTTTGAATTATTTAAACTTATATTATAAGACAAAAAGTTTATATTGTTTATAAGCTGAAAATATTAAATTTTAAAGAAATTTTTTAACCAAAAAAATATTTTACAATATCTTGGTGAATTCTTTAAATATTGGTTTTAAAAATATAGTTTCTTATACAACTTTTTGTAGTTTATATAAAGGATGACAACTTTCATTATTTGACTTTAAATGATTTACTTGTAAAAATTAGGATTGTATTAGAAGTAAAAATTTTTTTTATAGACAGGAACATATAAAATTTGAGAAAACCTAAAGAAAAAATTCTATAGTAAAAGTTCCAAAACAAAAACTTTAAACTTTTATTACACCAAAGTTTTTATTAATTTTAAAAAAAAATTTATAATAAAGTTGATAAAACAGAACTAATATTATATTTTTTACTTAGAAAGTATATAGCTAAAATTAATATTTAAGGTTTTATTTAAAAAATTTAAAATTTTAAAATTTTCGCAGGCAAATATGCCTGCATAACAAATTAAGGGATAGAATTAATTATAATTATGTGGAAGAACTAATTAATGATGGTCAGACTCAATGTACAGAGCAGACTTTAGCTTCTTGCACAACTGTGAGAACTGAGTATACGGCGAGCGCTTTTACAGAAAACATTTACAGTACTTCAGATACCAAATCTTCATCTCTCTCTGAAGTACAACTCTCTTTTAATACTTCTCTATCACTAACTACTTCCATTTCTAATAACTACCCAATATCAGAAATTTATAATGAATCCTTACTTGAAAAAGACTTCAGTGATGAAGAAATTAAACTACCTACAAACTCTATAAGTGAAAGAAACTTCTTCAATCCCTATCCTAGCCCTCTTGAAATATACAATCCAAAAGCATGCTATAACAAATTTCTTTACTACCATAGACTACGAACACTCCATTCTCCACAAACTGTGGATTCTTTCTTGCATTATATACAAGAAAATTACCCTATGTTTATTTAAAACAATATACCGTAGATTCTCGAAATAGCGGGCCGGGGCGTTATTTCGAAAATCGCACCCCCTAAAAATAGCATAGGTGGTTTCGAAATAACGCCCATGCGCGTCCCGAAATAACGCGCACCCCATTATATACATTAATACATATCACGTTACATACCGGTATATAATTTAATTTATGAACGTCCATAAAATATACCTGGCTATCACGTAGAAACAGAATAAACCCTTAATTTATTCCTTATACTGGTAATAAAAATGTCTTTTAGTTTTCGTCCCTTCTCTAAGAGAGATCAATAATAACAACATTGCATTTTTAAGAATTTATGTGTCTTAGATCTACTTTTTATGTCAAGCTTACCGGTAATTCACATAATTCTGTCTAGAACGTGCAATGCTTTCTTAGCATAACCATACCTTTTTCTATTTAATTCAAGATGCTCTGTTATAATTTTTTTAAAAACTTTTCATAGTAAGTCGCCTGATATGAAAGTATCAAGCATGAACGAATGTACATGGTAATAAAACGGTTTATAACAAGTGTAAGATTGCAAATGTATTTTTTTTCCTGCAGTCAGATTTCATTGACCATTGAATTTACACGAATACTTTTTTTTTT
>QKWP01000437.1:215670-227099 GCA_003550325.1 Gigaspora rosea
ACCTAAAGCCTCTGAACTGCACAAAGATCTCAAAACTATTGGAAATATTATGCAACAGACCAAATATGCAATAACATATAACCAAACTATTCCTTCTACAATATCTACTCATATTCAGAACATGAACTCCAAACACCAATTCTCTATTTCTCCCATACCTGCTAACCAAATTGATCTATCTATCTGGCTAACCCAAACTAAAATATACTGGAAAACCCTATACAATGCCAAAAATCTTGAAAATGCTCATCATCTTAAGCAGCATATTCAAATAGCTATTAATACTAGATGTGAAAGATTGCTTACTCATTCAACCAAAATGATTAACAGTATTCTTAATCGCCATACTGACCCAGTTCATTTTGATAATATAAAAACTCAAACAGATATCCTTACTGATCCTCTTGAAGTCAAAAATCATATTCGATTACATTTCTCTCAATGAACTGCAAATAATGCTTATAACTGACAAATTTTTTCTACTCATTGGCAAACAGAATATAACCCCAAACACAATATTATACCAGAATGGTACAATCCAGTCCTGGAACCTATATATACTGATGAAGTTATCAGTACTATCAACAACTTTTCCAACAACAAAGCATGTGGCCCTTCAGGAATTAGCTATGAAATGCTAAAACATGTTGGTTCACAAACCATATCTGCTATCACAACACTACTAAACCGAGGTCTAATATCAGGCTTAATTCCTAAACAATGGAAAGATGGTCGCATTTTTCCTATTTCTAAAAAACTAACTTTTGATAGACACCTATATAATACTAGACCAATTAGCCTAATTGAACATATCAAAAAACTATATACAAAAATTCTTACTAATCGTTTAAACTCTATATTTTCCTCTTGCAATATTCTTAATCTACACAACTATATTGTACTCCCTGGCAATAGCACTAATATTCCTATCTACATACTCAACAACTTTATTGAAGATGCAAATTGCAACCAAAAGGAAATCTGGCTTTTATCTCAGGACATGAGTAAAGCATATGATACTGTTAATATAGACCTATTTGCTCTATTCCTCCAAAGACTTAATATGCCATTGCAACTTACTACAATCCTTACCAACCTCCTAATATCAAGAACTAATAGAGTAATAACCAATCTTGGACTTACACTTCCTTATGAAGTTCAAGATAGAATTGATCAAGGTGAAACTATTACACCTCTATTTTGGCGTATTTACTATGACCCTCTTATCACCAAAATCTCCCATACTTATACTGGTTATCAGTCTTCCATATCTTGGCCACACCACATTTCTCCACCAACTTTTGATTCTATGCAAGTATCAATACCAGTTCTTGCATATATGGATGATACCCTATGGATTGCAGAATCTAAATTGCATTTAAAGCAAATTCTGCATACAGCCTCTTCATTTTACCTAATATTAAAGTTAACCCACAAAATCTATACTTGTATCTAATTCTATATATACACCTTCTATTTTCTTCATGCACCAAAATATTCAATGCCAAACTCCCAAAACACCTTTTAAGTTTCTTGGGTGTTGGTTCTCTACCTCACTCAAATCTACAATACAATCCAAATTAATTACTCAGGAAGCTACTGAACTTATCTACAAA
This sequence comes from Gigaspora rosea, assembly GCA_003550325.1. Taxonomy (NCBI): domain Eukaryota; kingdom Fungi; phylum Glomeromycota; class Glomeromycetes; order Diversisporales; family Gigasporaceae; genus Gigaspora; species Gigaspora rosea. The sequence goes on from QKWP01000437.1 coordinate 217,287, forward strand.
CTTGATACCAAACAAGTTACAGATAAACAAGCATGCTATATTATCAACAATGTCATTATACCTATCCTCGAATATCGTATATACAATACTGTTCTTACCTATTCAATATGCAATAAAATCCTCTCCCAATATCTTACTGTTGCTAAGCATAACTCAAAACTAGCAAGAAACACACCCAATAGTACTATGCTAAACTACAATACCTATGGAATCAAAAACATCTGGGATATACAATTGCAATACCATCTATTTGCTTTTTTGCTTCAGCTTAATGATCCATACCTTCTTGGCAATAGTACACATATTCGACTATAGCAGCTACAAAACAATTTATAGTCTACTACTAATATACTACAACATCTTAATCCTTTTATTGATTGTCCTAACAAACATTCTACTACTTTAAAATAATTTTATTACTTAAGCACCTTGAATTTTCTATTGCAGCACACTCTGAAATCCTACACCCCTTTACTATTAACTTACCCTATACCCCACTCGAATCCTTACTATACAACCACCCCCAATATATAATCTTTAAATGTCAACTACGTTCTAAATATGATAATGCAACACTTTTAGCTTGGCCACACATCTCTCCTAGAATTCTTAATCTTATATCAGGAAAAAAACCAACCTGGTTTTGTATACTTGAAAATAAAATCCTATCTAATACTTCCACTCGCCAAATTAATACTTCTCTCCATCTCTCTAATACTAATTCACTCTCAAACTGGTCACTTCAACCCCAAATCTAAACCATGGCTAATAACCTACTTAGATCAAGAGATTATAATTGGAAAAGCTCGCCGTTTTAATTACTCTACAAATACAATCTCTATAACACACTGAAAAATACATGCTGATCTTAGCCTTAAATCCTTATATTCTACACCAAATGCACACTGTACTCCTTGCTCGGGATGTACTCTAAACTTAAATAGAATTCAAAACACTTGCACTCTAGATATATCAGCTACATTATCTACTAAATTTCTTGGTAGAAAAATCTATACCCAACCTATAAACAAACTCCAACTCAATGCTAACTACTTAGATCTACTATACTCTATTGCCTCTCGTCATTTTATTAATATTCCACCTCTTCCCAAATTACAATATATAGCAACTCTATTTTAGACATCTTTCTAAAATCCTCAGCCACTTCAAAACTTCAAACTATAGCACAATCTAATGCTATACTCTCAAACTTTTCCTTCTATACTGATGGCTCTGTTGTTAACATTTCTGATCCAAGATGCACTATGGGAATCGCATGAATCCAGGTTTTTGATAACCAGATCTCTCATACCTTTTCTGTACAAATTCAAAATTGGCCATCATCATACAAAGCAGAATTAGTTTCTATATTATCAGCAATTAGCACATGTCCTCGAAATAGTAACATACATATATATACAGACTCCTTATCTATTATTTGAAAATACAATACTCTAACCTCACAAACACAAAGCCACAACAAACTATATTCTTACAACTACTGGCCTATTTGGCACACTCTTCTTAATCTCATTACATTACTCTCTCTAAACATCATATTCCATAAAGTACAAGTACATAGTAATAATATATACAACAACAAAGCTGATGAACTTGCAAAAAATCACTATCTTTCTCCTATTTTAGAATTTCAACCCCACAATATATACAACCCTTCCTTTTGCCTTACCTACAAAAAATACAACATAGAACAACCTACACGTTGTGCTATCAAAAATATTTGCAATGCACATACAATTGCTATGTGGTCCTCTCAATATAGAATTCAACTTATCATTCCTATAGCCCAACAAATAGATTGGAATGCAACCTGGCTATACCTCAACCACAATCATAAATGCACCTACGTATACTAATTTCCAGCTCAGCTCTCAAAAATCCTTTTGCATTAAATGCATGTTATACATGCTTCCTACCCTTTCACATTTTCTTTCTATTAATTCTGCAAATATACATCCTACCTGCATTATATGCAACCAAACTGATCACAGATTCCATTGGCTATTTTGCCTAAACTCAACCAGTATCTCAAATATTATCCAAAACATAATTACACTATACCCCTTTTCAGATCTACCAGACTTATCCCTCAATGAATTAAAACAGCTATGCAACAATCTTTTAACTCACTATTGCCTTTCACCTATACAATCTATACCATTCAATACTACAACTTTTTATACTACAATCCAGGGTTATATTCCAAAATCACTTATCAATATTATATCCCAATATACTTCTTATAAAAATGCAGCTAATATTACTATTAAGCTTCTTATACTACTTTCACAAAGGATTCAAAAACAATTATAGAAACAATACTAAACAAATCTAGCACATTGGAAATCTATACAAGCTCTACCCCAACCCAATACTATATCTACCAAACCTTTATATACTCCGCGTTATAACAGAACTCTATATACTTATAGCTGTATCTGTGTCTTACCAGACCAACAACATAAAAACAACAATAGCACATGCCCACCTTTGGGCTTAGCACTTAGAAAAATAGAAATCTGGTCACACAACTAGATTAAATATAGGTCTCCAACTAACTCTATTCTCCATATTCAAATCTAGGTGAGTTTTAACCACTCTAGTAGGTTTAATTCTTGTATAATTAATAATTATAATTTGAGAAACCTCATGAGGAATCTTTCACATTTTATTAATAAAGATAAAAGCAAAACCTCACCTTAACACCAAAAAAAAAAATAAGAATCAATTATAATCAATTATATAACAAAACTTATGTATACTTATAATAAATATATATAAATTAGTTAGTTTTCTTAATTAGGAGCACAAATAAATTATATGACAAAATTATATATGAATTACACAAATATATGCAATGGTATAAATGTTGTTCAAATTTTTTATACAATAAAATTTTTTTAATGCAAAACTCTTATGCAGGCTATTTATAACAATAAAAACTATGCTACTTGAAAAACTTATTTAAAATAAGATTCTTACAATTTATTTATAGTAAACTCCTGTTATAGTGATGATTTGGCACAATAAAGAATATTAACTTTAGCTATTATTGTTAGTTGAACTAAGCAGGTATATTTTTAATTAAAATCAGACATATCCCTAATTTTAAATGGGCTTATATCAATTCTAATTGAAAATACATCTACTTAGTTTAATTATCAATATTAACTTAATAAAAATATATGTGATTTTGAAATATTCAATATTCTGGTTATAATTAATATTTTAGTTTGCCCCATTGTTTGTTTGAGTGATGAACCATAAAACTATTAAAATAATTCCTTGTGCTGTAAGTTTACTATTGTTGTTATTGTATAAATTTTAGGCATTTCATAGATCAGTATAGTATAGGTGAGCAGATCTGTATAGTATAGACTAAATTTTAAATTTATACTGTACTAATCAAATATATATTAGCATTAGAGTTAAGAATTATAACTGATTAGTATAGTATAGATTTTAGATTTAGCCTATACTATGCGGATCTGCTTATCTATTTCATACTAATCCAATATAATTTCACAACTTTTTTGGCAACAAGCTTAAATGAATTCAAGAGCAAAAATATTTGCTAGCCATATTCATTTATACTAAGTTTGAATATGTATCAGCTGAACTGTATATATAGTATTCTCATAGTATCTTAAATGTAGTTTAGAGTATATAAAAATTTTGGTATGCCTATGCCTTTTGATCAAGGAACCCTGCACTAATAAATATTATACCATAGTAATTTTGTATTAATATAAATGTAAATAAAAAAAAAAGTATATAAAATATCAAAATTTGTATTGATACTTTTACTAATACATATAAGCAAAATCCAATTTTATAAATTTTATTAAATTTATTCTTTAAACATGTATAATAATTAATCACTGAATAATATTACTAGTAAAGAATTTGAGTATGAAGAAATATATTATTTTGATGAAAACAATATTAGCAATGATAAAAATTATAACAAAAATGATATTGGTAATGAAAATAATAATTATAATAAAGATAGTAATTATGCTGATGACAGTAATCATACTAATGAAGACAGTAATTGTGCTTATAAAGAAGAAAATAGTATAGCTGAAACTTTGCCTATTATATCATACTTCCCTTCTCGTGAAATTTTTACAAAAATAAATTCCAACCAAAATATAATACAAAAAAAGAAAAGAAAGCCTGGTATCAGTTTGGTATAAAAACATACTCATTGTAATAAATTAACCAAAGTTAAATATTGTGATGTTTGTATAGATAATGATGATAGTACTTCTAAAAATGCCTAGCAGTATTTATGCCCAAAATATCAACAACAAATATTGCTACACATTTACATACCGAACATTGAATTTTTAAAAACCAAAAGTGAGAAGCACAGCTATCCGTATTATCAACTACAATTACAGTACTATATCAACTACTTAACAAACGATAGAAATTGTGATAAAAAAAATCACATAGAAAATGCTTTTCCCTTCTTGAACAACAGCAAAATTGTATTAATTATCAGCTTGTTGTTTGAATAGTTGAAGAAATGATGCCATTAAACTGTGTTAATCATGATTAGTTCTGAGACTTTGTTATAAAATAATAAACAGTTTGAAGTTCCTTATAATAATATAATTAAAAATATAATTAAAAAATCAGTATACTATACAAATACAAATTTAAGAGAAATGATACAAGGCCTCTGTTTGTATTACTACTGATTTATGGACTCAAAACCATGTCCTGTATATTGGTATAATGGCCTACTAGCTTTTTGAAAACTTTACAATATACTAGTTCTTAATCACGATTAAGCATTTCGCATATTTACATATAGATGACCAGAATCAAAGTTTTTTTGCAAAAAGTTTTGCTAAGTAAAATGTATTTAATGAAGTTCAAGCAGTAACACCAATAATGCATTATCAATAGTTAAAGCAATATGAAAATTAGGCACAACCCACCTTGGCTATATGACCTATTCTATTAATTTTGCAGTTACAGACAGTTTAAAAAATATAAGTTCTTAATATAACAAGCAATAATTTTCTAGTAATTACAATAAATATCAACTACTGTTTCAAAAAATTTAATGTAAAGTAATAGAAAAAAATACAAATCTATTTACTACTAATATATGCATTTTAGAGACCATATTAAGCGATACTACTATCAGATGGAATTTCACTTATCTTGTTCTTTAATGGCTTCTAGAGCTTCATAAGTCAATTTTGGAACTTGCTAAATATTTAATCAATAATCCTAACTCTGTTCATGCTGATAGTAATAGTCTAAACAATAAGATGCTTTTTAATGACAAATAGACAAGTAGAAATGCAATAATTTAAAACCAATTTTTTAAGTTGCTTGTTATATTCTTTATCTTTTTTTGTACCATTATAGACTTGAAAAATTATGCTAGATTTTACATCTATTCACAAGAGTATTAACATTTGTAGGCAGCAATTAATATCCAATATTGAGTATAATATATCTTATAGTATGACACATTTTTAAAAGTTTAAAGCAAATAGAAGATAAACCTATAAATATTTATATTATTGAAATGCATTAATGTCTTCATGAATTAATGGTATCTTGATAGAATGATTTTAAAATAGTTGGATGGCTTGCTACATTCTTAGATCCCACTTCAAAACATTATTAACCACCTTGCTCATGATGCAAAAAGAAGTGTTTCAGGAGCTATATAAAATAATAAAATTTTTAGACAATAAAGACAACTTACCAACTACTAATAAAGTATTAAATACAGAATATCATTTTTTTGATGATGAAAATAATCTTTTTTCCTTTTCTCCAATTGATACTGAATTTCAAATATATATTTCGATTCTACAAATCCCTAAATATGATCCTAAAGACCTGTGTTATGAGAAGTATAATCCTTTAAATTGGTGAAATAATTATAAAAATATTTTACCTCTCCTATTGAGCAAGCACAGCATTCTGGTGACTTTGTACCCTCAGAACATCTATTTTTTAATGTGAGTAATACTATAACTGATAGGTGTAATCAGTGTTTAAAATTCAAATCTAAAGTTATGTTCTCAAAAGAGCATAATTTAAAACTTTATTGTTCTTAAAAATTTTTTAGTGTTCATTATAATTAAATATATTGAACATTAATTTTATTGAATGTTCACATTCTATACTTACAATTTACATGCTAAGTTTGTGCTTATTATTAATAATTTTTTAAACTTTATATATAATTCTTCATATTTTTTTCAATATATTCACAATGTATTATATAATTTAATTTCTAATAATTTTGTTAAATTTCAAGTGCTTTTCATATTTGCACATAATAAAACAAACTTTTCTATAATATTTTATTAATGCTACTATGCCAGGAACGTAGTAATGAATATTATGAAGTGATGGTTTTATGGCAATCAAAATGTCGTTACTTCACAAAATCTTGGATCTGATTGGTCCACGTGAAACTATATATTACTTGGTGCTTAATTTTCACCTATCTATCATTGCAGGGACCGTCTTGATGCTTAATTTTTACATGTCTATTATCGCATGAACCACTTAAATGCTGCTGAACGGTAATTCAAGCACCTAATTTCTTAGCGTGTTAAGGCTTTATGTGTATAAATACGTGGTTAGGGTTTTATTATTGCAAAGTTGATTATAATCTGTTTTGCATTTCTAGTCATTTTGTTAGAAGACCACGCAAAGTTGATAGACTTTTCTATTTTTCATAAATATTTGGTCAGAATTTTTGCTGTCCAGATTATTTGATAATACCAGTGTTATAGAATAGGTTTTAATTTTGGTAGAAATTAATTTGAAAATTAGAACTTAATAAGGAAATTTTGTAATAACTGTATTTAGTAATAGTGATATGCGAAATTGATGTGCAATGACACTCAATGACGCTTAGCGACGCTTAACGACGCTTAGCGACACTTAGCTCAATAGATATATAAACCCACCTTATTTCTCTTAGTTTTAGACAGATCAAGACATTGTATTTTATCTTTACCTTTATATTATTTATCCTCCTCTCTTATTATTAATAAACTCTTGGGATTTCTAAGGAACAGACACCTTGGAATAGCCCTCTTGTTAAATTAATAAACTGTGTATTATCTCTTATTGTTTTATACCGAACTGCCTCAGAGAAGTGTGTAGTTTCTTACAGACATAAAAGAAACTATACTTCCTTCTTGTATACCGCTTCACGCCCAAAGTAAGGGATCTCAGGAGCCGTGTGATTGTTACTCTATCGGAATTAAAGAAGGCTTCCGGTACTGTAACATTTGGTGCCTTCTGGCGAAAACCTATTTAAATTATTGAATATTATTAAAGAATTTGGAAATCTTATTATTACTTTTGGCAGAAATTTAATTATTTTTTGGCTGTTACTAACCCTCTTGCTGTTGATTGCACTCTTATTATTCTCTTACAACTTACTTGGAATTTTCTTTTTGTTGGATACTAACTATTTACTATATTTAGGAGATTAAAATTTTGTTAACAACTTACTACTAACCTTTTATTTTGGAGGTATTTTATTATTCTTTTATTAGTTTCCTTAAGACTTGGGAACTGCCTTTTCTATATGAATAGAGCGTATGAACTATACTTAGAACAAATTGAAGTACACGAAACAAGTCATCCTTCCTCACTTGCGGTAGACGTTTTGCAAGCCTACCATCCTGATTTATCCTGTACTATCTGTTACCCTGTTGCTAATTTATACCGTCCCTTTCGCCGATTCTGGGGAACGTATCGAGACAATTATTTTGCTACCCAATACTCACAAAAGACAAACGACTCTTACTGTATTTTAGTTGCTGCTACTAATTATAATACTGCTAGAGCTGCTGCTCGAGATATTGTTTTTAGTTGCCACTATAACAACGACCTATTAGATCCAAAAGAAGTTATTGCTGGTCTACTCCTTGCACATACCCCCTATACTCTTGCACCTACCTTACCTCTTAATTTTGAAGCTACTCTACTTGACCTTCACATTGGAGACTCTTACCTTCTACACCTGCTTCAACTCGACCAAGGACTGAAAACCTTCTATTCGATTTTCAAAATCAACTAGGAAGAACTGAATTAAATTTTGACGTTTCTCCACCCAGATCTATATTCACCTTAGGACCTGAACAATTAGCTGATACTGGTGTTGGTTCTTCCACTAATACTTATATACCAATCCCTCCAAGCCTTGCACTTCCTTCTTCACCTATCTCAGAAATTCCATATCATTATACTCGAGAAACTACTCCTCCTCCACGAAATCGCCTCTTTCGCTATTTACAACAAACCTTTTCTCCTGCTCGCACAACTGTTCCTCCATCTCCTCTTGTAACTGAATATTACCCAACTGTTAATTTAGATATAAACGTTACCCCACGCCATACACCTCCATTACTTAATACTCCCCCTCTTAACGACCAAAATTTAATTGACCCTCTCGACCATTATATTCAAAACCAAGACGCTACTATTGTTAGAGCTGACTCTCCTCTACAATCCGAGGAAATAAATTTACAACCTCTTGTTGAAGAATTAAACCCTATCTTATCTCCTAACCAACCAGAAAATCTAATGGGTGATCAAGCTTTACAAAATGCTGCGCAAGCAATAACTGATCTTGCCAATGCCCTTGGACAAGGCTCTGAGAAAACTCTTATTACTATTGCAGATTTTTACGGTGACGGAACCCAAGACCCTGCTGACTGGTTGAAGGAATTTCGAAGAGCCGCTACTGCCAACCGATGGAGAGCTGAACGGAAACTTCAGCTTGCTCCTGTGTACCTTAAAGGTGTTGCTCTAGACTGGTATACTGCTTTAAACCCGGCACCCAATGTTTTTAATGATAACAACAACCAGAACCGAAGTTTCAAGCATCTTTTTAAGACACGTTTTTATACTACTAAGCAAAAGGCCCTTTGCAAAAACAACTTTTCGAAATTAAGCAAGGACCCACCGAAACGGTGGATAGATATGTCAACCGATTTCATACATTGCAAACGAAAGGTGACCCAACCGGTGTTTTTCCTGCTGATTTTGTTAAACAACTTTTTATCCAAGGCTTACGTTCTGAGTATGCAGTTAATGTTCAAGCTGCTATACCTAATACCCTGACTGATGCTATTGAAGTAGCCCTCCGCTTGGAAACTGGAAAATTAATGACTACTCCTACTACCAATACCGACCAAGCTATTCAACAACTTACAGACCAAATTGCTAAGCTTAGTATTAATTTAGCCCAGACACAGACCACACCTACCTCTTCTGTTAATTATGCTGACAACCATGCCCAAACCCCTCGAATGAAAGAGCCTCCTATCTGCTATTATTGTGGATGCACTGGACATTTTATTTGTGATTGTAATAGTAGAAAACAGGACCAACGACAGGAATCCAATTCTCATCGTAATAATAATAACAATAACCAGAACAGAAATAACAACCAAAATAGGGACCGAAATGGTCGCTCTGCTGATCGCTATTCCAATAACAGAGACCGTTCTCATAGTCGCAATAATCTCGTCCTAGAAGCCAATCTAGAAATAATAATTATAGAAGCCGAAATAATGATAACTATCACTCTTACCAAAACTCCTCTAATCGATCTCCTTCGCCTTATCATCGAAGTGTTAATTATCTTACACAAAATCAGACTCAGACACCCTCTCTTACTGCTAGCAAGTGGAAAACGCTACTCAATAATCCATCTATCCGAGGTGCCTTGGCTACTCACCTGTATGAGGAAGCCAAAAATGCCAACCTTGTTCAAACCCCTGC
>QKWP01000437.1:230334-284349 GCA_003550325.1 Gigaspora rosea
CTCTTACTGTAGAAGTAGTAGACACTACTTCTTACTCTCTTCTATTAGGCAATGACTGGAATCAAAAAGTGGAAGCAAATTATAATTGGAAAAATGGTTGTTATACTTTTAAATTGGAAAACAAGAAACATACTATCCCTACTACTTATGAAAGTAACCAACCTCTACCCAGTCAACCCACTGTGACTGCACCAGATGAATTAGACCTTTATGAACCAGAATACTTATACCCTTGAGAAGCTTATACTTTCGATCGAGAAGACTCAGACCAATCTCTTTCACTAGAAGAAAATGAATGGACCACTTATCATCCTTGCCGTAGAAACAGAAAAGCTCCTAAACAGCGTGTATGTGGAAATTGTGGTTCTCCTAACCACCTCTTTGCAAATTGTCCTACCAACCAATGTAATCGATGCCAGGAATTTGGCCACATTGCTATTAAATGCCCTAAACAAGCCCCAAGACGTACCACCTGCCCTACTTGTCATGACTACAACCACCTATATAGGGACTCCCCAATAATGTCTGCAGAGGATGCAGTACATTAGGACATATTGAAGCCTACTGTCCTCTTGCCACTTGGAAAAGACAAAATTAGGTTTACCAGTGTGGATGTACTCTTGATCAAGTTGATAGTAATCGCCGTATCCACCATTGTTGCCAATATAGAGTTCCTAACAGACCTGAAGTCCTTAGACTTCTTGAAGAGAAATTTGTTTGCCCTGGATGCTATTCTGACTTTTACTGTGCTCTAGACTGAGAAGACCCTAGGAGTATCCATTTCTTTACCCAAGGTGAAGGACGTGGAATGCTTGTTAATTGCAAAGTATGTAATAAAGCAGATACAAGACCTAGAATATGCAATTAGACAGTCTTCGGGAAGAATTATGGTTTTGTGAATTAGAACACCTTTACGCTTACAAGGCTAGCCAGGATATCCAGTATAATCCTAATTATAACCTCTGGACTCGAATCAAACGTTATACTGAATCAACAAAGAATGCCGGACACCAATATGAAATGAACCAGACCAGAATTTACCGACTTGCAAAGATTCTCTTGGATGAAAATGACCGGACCATTGCCCAGGCCCTAGAACCTCTAACCTCTGACCACATAACTCAACCCTGGAGCTATAAGGAAATGCAACTTATATTGCAAGCTGAATCAGACTTACTATCAGAAAATGATATTGACCCACTACAAGCAATTTTAGACGAATCCTTCGACACCAGCCACCCAGACTATGACCAGAAGTATGCCCTCGCTGTACTTCGAAGAAACTTTACAGTTCCTGTTGACCTCTGTTAGGAATGTTTACATGTTAAACACCAAGAGGAATTGAATGCAAATCAAGGGTATTGTGATGAATGCAAACTTCCAGACCCCGAAATTTACTCTCCACCTGCTGAAGAAACAGTTAAGGAAATCGATGATGGTTCACAGTTTTATCAGCTTCAACAACAAGTACAACAACAGGATCAATTGATAAAACAATTACAAGCAAGAATTGAAACCTTAGAAACTACAAATGCTGCTTTATTATGCTTTTTCCAAGAAGAAGCCCAAAACGCCCACCATTGAGCTAATGCCTTGGATACACTTTGTCAAAATTTTTAGAGAATCCTAGGCAGGATCATAAACTACCTGTCGACCCAGACCAGAACCTTATACCCAAATTTGTAAATATTATTACTCTTGAACATGAAGAATATACCCTATCAACCCAGACTTCTTTAAATATTGGACCACTTAATAAAGAACAAGGCCTAGCTTTTTGGAAATTATTAGAAGAATTTGCAGACCTCTTTGCAAATGATATAACTGAGCTAGGACGAACCAACTTGGTTACTCACCGAATCTATACTGAGGATGTACACCCTATTCATTCCCGGCCTTATTCTGTACCTCCTAATGAACAAGAATTTATACAAGAAGAAATCCAAAGAATGTTAGACCATAAGCTCATTCAACCCTCTGATAGCCCTTGGACCTCACCTGTTGTTCTAGTACGAAAGAAAAATGGCAAATTACGATTCTGTGTAGACTACAGAAAAGTAAATGCTGTTACCAAAAAGGATGCTTACCCTCTGCCTCGTATTGATGAAATGCTTAATGCCCTTACAGGATGCTCTTGGTTCTCTACTCTCGATCTTGCGAGTGGATATTGGCAAGTTGCCATGGACCCCCGTGACAAAGAGAAAACTGCCTTTACTACACGATACGGAATTTATGAATTTAATGTAATGCCTTTTGGTCTTTGCAATGCTCCTGCAACTTTTCAAAGGCTGATGGATCGTGTATATAAAGGAATTGCATGGAAATTTGTAGTTGTGTACTTAGACGATACAATTGTTTATTCGAGAACATTTGATGAACATTTAACCCATTTAAAAAGAGTATTTAATAGAATTAAACAAGCAGGACTCAGACTTAATATAGAAAAGTGTACTTTCTGGATGCACCAACTACCATTTCTTGGACACTTAATCTCTGCTAACGGTATCGCCCCTGACCCTCAAAAAGTAGAAGCTGTCCAACGGATTCAACCTCCTAAAAACCTTACAGCCCTTCGATCTTTCCTTGGACTTGCGGGATACTATCGCCAATTTATTCAAAACTTTTCATCAATCGCTCGCCCTTTGAATTCTCTTCTACAAAAGAATGAACCCTATCACTGGCAAGACAAACAACAAAAAGCTTTTGAAGAATTAAAATCTAGACTCATTACTGCTCCTATATTAGCCTACCCCAATTTTAAAGAGACATTTATACTTGCTACCGATGCTTCTTATAATGGCTTTGGTGCCACACTAAGCCAACTAGATAGGAATGGAAAAGAACACCCGATTGCCTATGCTAGTAAAAGTTTGCGAAAAGAAGAAATGAATTATGCAGCAACTGAACTTGAATGTGCTGCAGTTGTATGGGCCATAGAACATTTTCACAAATATTTAGGCGCTACAAAATTCATCTTAGTTACAGACCACTCAGCATTAAAATGGTTACGTACTGCTGAACCCAAAGGAAGAATTGGAAGATGGATCTTGAAGCTCCAACCATACAATTTTGGAATTATTCATAAACCAGGCCGAATTCATTCGAATGTTGATGCCCTCTCTCGGTTACCGACTCAGACCATTGTACCTAATAAATTATATGAATCTTGACCAATATCATAATCTTTACCACTATTTGGACACAGACCAATTTCCAGATGGATTTACTGACCAAGAACAAAAACGACTAATGACCCAGGCTAAATACTTTGAAGTTAGACATCACCTTCTCTATAAAAAGAATAAAAGGAACCCAGACAGGCCACTTAGAGTTATAAAATGGACAGAAGTTGAACCAGTATTATATATGATGCATAAGCACCCCACTGCTGGACATTTGGGAACTGACGCTATGTATTATAAAATATCTGACCGCTATTATTGGGATCAAATGTATAGAGATATACAAGAATATGTGAAGACTTGTGAGGAATGCCAAAGAAGACAAAAAGGTCATAGGAAAGAACCTTTACACCCTATACAAATAGGAAGAGCTTTCGAACGTGTTGGAATTGACCTTGTAGGCCCTTTGCCTATAACTAAACAAAACAATCGATATATTATTGTCGCTACCGAATACCTGACACGATGGCCAGAAGCTCGTGCTGTTCCAGATGCTAGTGCTAATACACTCGCTCAGTTTATCTTTGAAGAGATAATCTGTAGACATGGAACTCCAAAAATTATCTTATCAGACCAAGGTCGCAATTTTATTAGCGAAACTATTAGAATTCTCTGCGAGAAATTTCTTATCAAGCACAAATTCTCTTCTCCCTACCACCCTCAGACAAATGGGATGGTGGAAAGATTTAATAGAACATTGTGTGAATCACTTGCAAAAGTGAAAGGAGATGATGATTGGGATTTGCATATACCTGCTGTTCTCTTAGCATATAGAACAAAAAGACATGCTACCACAGGATATACTCCCTTTCAACTTATATATGGAAGATATGCTACCTTACCAATCGAAGCACTTTTTCCCGTAGAACCTGTAGAAAGTAATAATGAAATAGACTTACAAGGAAGTATCCTCCAACGCGCTTATGATTTAATAGAGAAATTACCAAACTACCAGAATCAGGCCAGACAAAATACCGAACGATCACAGCAAAAACAAAAAGCCCGTTTTGATGCCAATATTCGAACAGAGACATTTGAAATTGGTGATAAAGTGTGGATACAAAGAAAGGAACTAGAGGCCTCTCGCTCAGCCAAATTTGAAGATAAAAGATTTGGACCTTTTCTTATCCATGAGAAATTAGACAATGGTGCTTATAAATTACGGACAATAGAAGGAAAAATTTTACAAAAATACTATAATAGTGATCGTCTTGCTAAATATCACGAGCCACAAACTTGGGAACCAGTAGTTGTTATTGATTCCCCTAGAAATTTCTAGAAGAAATTTGATCTACAAGGGGATGAAACACACAATTTAATTCGTAAAACCTCAAAATGTATTTATACAACTACCCCTTTTGGAATTTTCCCAAAAATGACTACCCCTACATTGCAACCTCAAACCTTGTTAGCCCTCCAATACCTTTTTCAGACATGGAAACAAGATAATGCCGCCCAAAATTATGCATTGTGGATTACATCACAATGTGTATGGTTATGTGATAATAATGATACCACTCAGACTATTGACCTTACTAATGTAATTACTTCTTTTCTTGAGCCAGACTCAAATAATTTTCTGAACACTCTAGAAGACATAGAGCAGTTAGAAATTAATTCACCAGGAGTAAATGACACAGAAGAAATAAACCCAAACTTGGAACTGGAAGACATACAGGAAGGAACATTAACTGTTCCAACTACTAATCCCCAAGAAGACACTCCTGCTCCATTACCTGAGAAATTAACCAAAATTATACAAGATATTATTCAACCTTGTGGACCACTAACTCAGACATCTATTCCTCTATATACTGGAATAACGTATCAAGAGAAATTGCAGAAAATTCTCAAACGAATTAAAACTCGAACTAGAAACAGACAAGACCAGACCAAGCTGCTTGAAGCTTATTATTATCTTGGTAACCTTATAGACAAGTACCCTGATGCTCATGAAGATATTCAATCAATAATTGAGAAGACTCAAGGAGAAAGAAGAGCCCGAGATACATGGAAGTGTGCCAGATGGATGAAATTGCTTTTCTCTAATCGACCTCTAGAAAATATCTCTCGAACAACCTATATAACTTATACAATGATTACGAGGTTAACTGATGCCGAACTTTCTCAAGTCCTTCCCCAAATTAGAACTCACTGAGTTCGTTCTTAAAGGGGAGAGAAATGTTATAGAATAGGTTTTAATTTTGGTAAAAATTAGTTTGAAAATTAGAACTTAATAAGGAAATTTTATAATAACTGTATTTAGTAATAGTGATATGTGAAATTGATGTGCAATGACACTCAATGACGTATAGCAACGCTTAACGACGCTTAGCGACGCTTAATGATGCTTAGCGACGCTTAATGACGCTTAGTGACGCTTAACGACGCTTAGCGACGCTTAACAACGCTTAGCGATGCTTAGCTCAATAGATATATAAACTCACCTTATTTCCCTTAGTTTTAGACAGATCCAGACATTGTATTTTATCTTTATCTTTATATTATTTATCCTCCTCTCTTATTATTAATAAACTCTTGGGATTTCTAAGGAACAGACATCTTGGAATAGCCCTCTTGTTAAATTAATAAACTGTATATTATCTCTTGTTGTTTTATACCGAACTGCCTTAGAGAAGTGTATAGTTTCTTACAGACATAAAAGAAACTATACTTCCCTCTTGCACACCGCTTCACGCCCAAAGTAAGGGATCTCAGGAGCCGTGTAATTGTTACTCTATTGGAATTAAAGAAGGCTTCCGGTACTGTAACACCAGGAAAGTAGTCATGCAAATTGACAGGCATATGGTTGCCTGCCATCTAGAATGTCGTTTGCAAAATCTTATATTTGGTTGGGCATTAAAAAGCTATCATTTCACATGTCAATATGCTGTGCTAGTATAACATACTTCTACTGTTCGTGTATGAGCATACTGGTGTTTTATGTTTACTTTTTCTATTTTTAGTTAGTATTGTTATTTTACCATTATTTATTTCTTATTTTGGTATTGTCGGATGATTGAATCTCCAAACAGGTGATCAAAGTCCCAAATGTGTCAAACTGGTAATCAAATCTGATCAATTACTTATTTGGAGATTTGATCACCCGTTTGGATAGTGATTAAAGCTCCCATATGAATTAAAAAGTTTGGTTTTGCTATGGAGAAGAACAAGTAGGGTTGTAGATAGTATTTCTATAATATGGTTCATATTAATAATAAGGACCTTTATACCCGAAATTATAAGTTAGTTATCATTTTAAACCATTTGACCTTAATCACAATTTGTTCATGATCGAACTAAACTGGCCCAATTTCATTATGCTCTTCTAACTGATTGTAATACCAGATTTGGTATTTGTGTTATTCTGAGAATGCAGTAATATATTTCAGAATCACTATCATACTGCTTTAAAATTCAAATTGTATTTATTATGATTTATTTTGATTTTATTGAGTTTTTACTTAATATTCTATTCAGTAGCATCAACTCACCAAAAATTACTTCACAGGCAACTTAGTTCGCAAAGAATTTAAGATTATTTTATAATCAATTTATTCACAAACAAGTTTGTTTTATTTCAATATGTGATTTACAAACAAATTAATTCTAGTCATTGATGTTAGAATTAAGTTTAAATTTACCGTAAATTCTCGTTTTAATGAAAAATGTAAAATTAGAGTGTTACTATACATGAGGATGAAAGCATTTCGGGTTCTAAAACCCAAAATTAAAATTTGAAGAACAAATTGTTTTTAACCTATTTTACTTGAAAGACAAAATTATTTGATACTTTTTTTGAATAGACAAAATTATAAAAAACATATCTATATAAATTTTATTTGTTCTTCTTTATAAAAAATTTTAATTTTCCAAATCTAGGTGAGTCTTGACCACTCTAGTAGGTTTAGGTCTCAGATAAATTAGTCTGAGCTTCTATTCTTGCATGTAATTTATATTTATTTGTCCTTGTACAATTTAAGATTTTCACATTATATGTAATTACTTATATAAACTACCCAATAAAAATATAAGCAAGGCCTCACCTTAAAAAAAAAAAAAATTAATTTTCTCTAATGAAGATGATATAGGCCTTTTTCAAAAATCAATTTCAGTAGTATCACCAAGTGTTACACAATATATATAATCACAGAATTAATGTAAATAGAAAGAGCAAAAGCTAGTCTTTTGACTGTAACGAATAAAAAGAAGAGAAGCATATAGTAAAGATATTTTACACCTGAAAGTTGATTGATAACCAATTGAGCAAGATAAAAATTACATTATGTTTCTGGTTTTAGCGTGATTGCATCACGCAGATAACCTAATTGGTTAATATAATAAATTAGAATCCATTTACTTTATCATTAACTAACTATTTAAACTTCATACTAACAAATACTTTGTGTTTTTTTTACTTGCTTAGTATTGGTATATTATTTGACCCAATCATCTATATATTTTGTTTATACAATAATGATATCCTTTATATAAAAAACACACTGCATAGTTAATAAATATTTTTATTTTAAAAATCTTTAAAGGCTATTTTCTTAAATAATTGTTATTCATATTGTACAACTTTAACCATATGTGCTATACATAGTATATATATACATACATACATGTACATATATATATTTATGCAGAATTTGTCACAATCAAACTATATTATCAAATTGATAAACATTTTATATAATTTATTGTTCTCAATAGTAAATCTAGAACATAAAAATTTTATAAATGTTCTCATTAAGAACATTTCAAGAGAATAAAATGTTCTCAAATAAGAGAACCTTTTCTAAATATCAATGTTCTTAAAAAAAATCAAATGTTCATTGAAAACTATGAGAACATTGAATTTTAAATACTGGGTGTAATTATCTGAGCACAGATAGTATTCATAATCTTTTGTTTCTAAAAGAAAACTTAAAAATAATTAATGTATATTCTGGTTTATAAGTTATGCAAGGATATTAAAAAATTGAAATTTTTTATTTAAAATCTTATTATGTATCATACATCTTAGGGGGCATCCATAAATAATATTATGTACCCCCTCATTGTAGCGCTTGACCCCCTCTACTATATAAAAAAAATTTTCAAAATCCGTATATTTATATATAAAATTTTACAAAAACTTGAATATATTGTGCCTCAGTGATCCAATTTGAATGATTTAGGTACCATTCAATTCGCCTCAGTGAGATGAATCCCATGATACCAAAATAATTTCATTTGGAGCACTGAATCAATAGTTATTCACAAAAAACTATTGATTTTATAGTCATTTTATAAGAAAACATAATAACCAATAGTATTTGGCCAATAAAATTGATCCAGTGATCTAAATAAAATGAATTTGGTACCATTCGACTGCTTTCGCTGCGATGAATCGAATGGTACCAGAATCATTAAATTTGGACAAATGGATAAGTTTTTAGATGATTTTTTTAAACAAATTGTGTTATATTATTTTGACCCCCCTTACTTAAGAGGAAAATCGTTATATTTTGTCAGACCCCCTCCCCCCTTGTATAATGTTATTTCTGGATGCCCCCTTATATACAGATAATATATTAAATAAAAATTAAAATTACTATTTATTACCAGTAGTGATTATCACTAGTGATCTAAAATGTATAAACAAAATAAACAAAACAAATAGTTTGTATTAAATAAAATTAAATCTCATTAATATTAGGGTAAGGGTAAAGGTTAGAGATTAGAATAGAGCTTTGTATATAGTAAAACTTAGCAAGAAATGTTTTTTTGTATAAAAAAAAGTAGTTTCATAGACAAGATTTTTGGTTAGAAGCAATTTTAGCAAGTTTTAAATTTTTTTCTGTTTTTGTTATACAAAAATTGATCTACATGTTACACCTGATCCTGAATTATAATTGGTAAATTGATCACTGGTGATGATCACTACTGGCAATAAATAACAAACTCCAATAAAAATATAAATTATTAAATTTTTATGGGATCCTGGTACACATATATATGCTGCTCTTCCAATTTGATAGTAATATTAGTTAGCCATTGCACATTTTTTTTAATATCTAATTTAATGACATAATGTATCAAAAAAGAACATTGGATTGTTAATCTGTCAATTCTCCAACAGTAGCTTTTGCCATCAGAATTAGAATCACTATAGTAAATTCTACTAATTATTATATATGAAGAATAGTTTTAAATTAATAATGAAATTTTTTTTTGTATTTACAAACAAAGTAATATTGCCCCAAAAAGCATCTAATATCATATAATGTATATAATTACAAATATTATTATTTAATTGATACACAAATAATACAGTTGCCGTCAATTAATGCTTGATAATTTGTCTCACAGCAATATAATAAGTGATCAGCTTAGTCTAAGTCATGTGTGATGGAATTAACCAATTAGGTTGATCAATTTTGGCTTAGCTGGCTAAGTCATTTTTTAAATATTGACTTAGTCAAGTTAATAAAAAGGGGTCAACTACAAACACTATTGTTAAGAAATCAAATTTTATAGTAATAGTGATTATAAATAATTTGTAATTATAATGAGGTTTTTTACTATATTTTAAGTTCATTATACAAAATTGGGTGCTTAAATAAAGGTGTAACTATATGGGTGTAACTATAAAAAGGGACAACTGTACTTATCTACCATTTTAGCAATTATAGTATTGTTTAGATTGTATTAGAATTGTCTTTATTTTCAGAACATGTAAGTTGTTTTTTTTTTTTTTAGATTTCAATTGTGCCAATTTTTTGATTTTTGATATTTATTTTTTCTGCTATTCTTATTTGGTGTTACCCAATAGAGATTTTATTTCCTGTAATTGCTTGATATAATTGACAAAAAAAAATATAACTGCCAATTCAGTTTTTTAATTATTTGCTATACAAAATAGAAATTAATCTTGTATAACCTAGTAGATATAAATATTATTCTATTAATTTACAGTAAATTAAAAATAAATCTGACCAACTAATATAAGAATTCAATTGGACTTATAGAAAATTAGTGTCTCTATTAGGTGACATCAGATGAGGATAGTAAAAAAAATAAATATTAAAAATTGAATTGTTACAATTGGTATTTAAAATAAAAGAATTCAAAAATTGAAAAATGAGTCAGCAAGTAAAACAAAATAAAAAATCAACTTTGGGTACCTTAGAATTATAGTAAAAAAGTTCTGTTACAAACTTTTTTATATATAATATATAGTTAAAATTGGATTGCATTAAAAAGTTAAGTAGTATTCTGCAGTTAAAGGGTCAAAATTTTATAGTAAAAATCAGCAGAGATTTACTAATTGTCTTATATGAAAGTAGAATGCCTTACATTTCTGATCATAATAAAAAACTCTATAGTAAACAATTAATAAATGCTCATATCATGCTATATACTAAGGGTAGTGTCATTAATCACCTGATTATTTTTTATCAGAGGCCTACCTCCCCTATTTTTTAATATATATAGAGTCAGGTTCTTATATATAATTTCAACTTTTTTTACCCCCCTCCTCTAGAAAATCACCTGATTTTTGTTACTCCCCTAACATGATTTGAATAATTTAACTATTCTTAGAACCAGATAGAGCTTGTACCCATATAAGTGTTACCCGAGTAATCTGGTTAACACCTGTCAACCAGGTCATAGCTATCATTAACCGGGTGACCTGGATTAATTATCCATAAGCATGATAATGTGACGTACAAACATATGTACAGTACGTATGTCTGTTGGGAGTGAGGTCATTTTAAATATTATTATTTAAACCCAGTTTATTTTCTGACGGCCTCTAGCCGTTGGAGAATAAACTGATTATGTTACAGCTATTATCATGATTCTCGGGGCACCTATAAAATTTGCCGAATGATTTTTAGGCCGGTTAAACTTATATATTAAATTTTATACATAAAAATTAAATAAATTTATCAGTTACTATTATCATTATACGTAGTTTTTTTAAAAAAAATGCATATAAGAGAATTTATGATTTTGCATCAACCAATCAAAAAAACTGGGTTACCCAGATTATTAAGATGACCTAGCTTATAATGTTGTAAACGGGTGAGTAACCCGGAGCTTAAATTTTTTAACGAGTACAACCTCTAAAAAAATTACATACCATTAAGAACTACCTCAATTTTGCATTAGCCAATCAAACAAACTGGGTCAACTGGGTCACCCGGGTAACCCAGATTTTTTAAAACAATCTGGTTTGTGACCCGGTAATAATTTGGTAAACGGGCGGGTTATCCGGAATTTGAAATTTATTTCGGGTACAACCTCTAGAACCAGAAAAGTTGGTTTTGCAAAGTTTAATTAGAAATTATAAAAGGTTTCTTAGTAAAAAAAATACTTTTATATGTAGAAAAGCCCTATTCACACACTATAGAAATTTACTTTTAACGCTCACTATAATTTATATGCAAACTTAATTTTTTTATTTTGCATAGCAGAGAATCAAAAAATTTTTTTATCAATTTTATTAAACAATTACAATTTCTATTAGATAATATCAGTAGAAAAAAAATAAATGTTAAA
This sequence comes from Gigaspora rosea, assembly GCA_003550325.1. Classification (NCBI taxonomy): domain Eukaryota; kingdom Fungi; phylum Glomeromycota; class Glomeromycetes; order Diversisporales; family Gigasporaceae; genus Gigaspora; species Gigaspora rosea. The sequence goes on from QKWP01000437.1 coordinate 242,070, forward strand.
AATTAAACAATTGGCACAATTGGGATCTAAAAAAAAAAAAAAAGGAGAAAAAATTAAAAAATAGTTAGCAGGTAATACAAAATAAAAAACAACTTCAGGTAGTCTTAGAATTATGATAAAAAAATTCTGTTGTAAACCTATTTGATGCATATTATACATTTAAAGTTGGGTTGTATTAAAAAGTTAATTTTTCTTTTTTTAAATCCCAAATGTACCAATTGTTCAATTTTTGATATTAATTTTTTTCTTCTGCTATTTTCATCCAGTATTATTCAAAGAGATCTCAATTTTTCATAATTATCACTATTTTAAGAGTAAAAAAGAATATAGTATAATTTATTAATAAGTATTCAAATTTGTTAATTACTATGAACTTTATATTACCTATAAATAACAACTCTAATGCCACTACTATAAAAAATTGTACTATCTGATTAAGTTAAACTCAAGGTCAGGTGTATCATAAAATTAAATAAAAATACCTCTCCTAATATTGGTAGTAAATTTTTTTAAATAGTAATGCTATTGTATCTAAAGTAGTTATTATATATACCTATAGCAGCTATAATTAACAATTTCTCTAAGCTACCACATCTCTAAGAATAACAATTTTTATTATTGTCTTTAGTATTTTATTTGTAAAAATTAAAACTTGTACTGTATTACAATTTAATGTGTATATAAAGATCTAATATCTAGGAACTAAATTTAGTATAGAGGACTTTTTTATTTTTCAGAAATGCACAGGTTTGTTCATGAGATAGTTGACCAATTATGAAACTGTTTTATAGCACATAATGTGCATTTTGTTAAACAGATAGATAATAGTTAAACAACTCAACCAATCAATAGGTACAATTCAAATATCACAATTTCTTTATTATATTAAAAATATTGTATTATAAAGAACGAAATTATTTATCCAAATTATAATACCACTTACAAAATACAAGAATTTATTTAAAAAAGTTTTTGGTAACAAGTTACATGCCCTTTATTAATATTTTTTAAATTCTATACAGTTAACAAAAGCTATATTATTAGTTATTGTATATATAAAAAAGTTTTATTAAACCAAACATCTTCTAAAGAACATATACAACTTTTAAAGATTATGGTACAATTCCCTGAAAGTTAGTTCCTTACTAGCTCATTTTTCTGATACTATATTCCTGACAAAATATTTCACCTATAGCACTTTTTGTTAACAGAATCTTTTCTCAACATACTATGTTTTTAACCCTTTCTTTAATATTTTATATTTTCGACAAGATATTTATCTAATATAACATATTTCTAAATTGCTTTTTTCTAATATTAAGTTTTATTGAAAGAACTTTTTTTGACAAAAATAATAAACCCAGTAATCATCATATCACGTAAAATTATACAACTACATTATTTGTTTACTAGCACTATTAACTTAGCCTAAATTATACTATTACATAACTCTAATCTAACTCTAACCCTAAGAGGGCCTCTATAAATCAGCTGATTTTTTTTTTACTATGAGCCCACCTCACCCCACCCCACCTACCCCACCTGATACCCAATTAGCCAATCAGATTTTATGATTATTAAAAAGTCAGATATAATATTTAATAGTAAATAACTTCTGATCTACTGGGCCAGTTTCGATGATTTAACTACCAAAATGATTCTCTCAATGAGAGGATTCTAGTAAGCCCAAAATTATTAAGATATAATCACTATTCTAAGATCGAAATATATTTGTATTACTATAAAAGTTTATAATTTATTAAAAAATTATAAACCATTTATAGTAACACAAATTTATTCTGATCTCTGGATTCTGTAATTGCATTTTTATGTTTTGGGCTTGCTAGAATCCTCTCATTGAGCTGATCATTTTGGTAGTTAAATCATTGAAATTGACCCAGTAGATCAAAAGTTATTAACAATTAAAAATTAATATTTAATTGTTAATAACTTTTGATCTACTAAGTCAATTTCGATGATTTAACTAATAACAAATAATCAGCTCAATAAAAGGATTCTAGCAAGCCAAAATCATTAAAATCTAATTACTGGATCCTAAGATCAAAATAGATTTGTGTTACTAATAATTTATTAAAGAATTATAAACCATTTATAGTAATACAAATTTATTCTGATCTCTGGATCCTGCAATTGGATTTTTATGATTTTGGGCTTGCTAGAATCCTCTTATTGAGCTGATCATTTTGGTAGTTAAATTACTGAAATTGGCCCAGTAGATCAAAAGTTATTAACAATTAAAAATTAATATTCAATTGTTAATAACTTTTGATCTACTGAGCCAATTTCAATGATTTAACTACCAAAATGATTAGCTCAATAAGAGGATTCTAGCAAGCCCAAAATTATTAAAAGTTAATTAATGGATCCTAGGATCAGAATAGATTTGTGTTACTATAAATAGTTTATAATTCTTTAATAAATTATAAAACTTTATAGTAAACAAAAATCTATTCTGATCTTAGGATCCAGTGATTAGATTTTAATTATTTTGAGCTTGCTAGAATTCTCTCATTGAGTGATTATTTTGATAGTTAAATCATCAAAATTGGCCCAGTAGATCAAAAGTTATTAACAATTGAAAATTTATTTTTAACTTTCGATCTACCAAGCCAATTTCGATGATTTAACTACCAAAATGATCAGCTTAATAAGAGGATTCTAGCAAGCCTGAAATTATTAAAATCTAATTACTATATTCTAAGATCGGAATAGATTTGTGTTACTAATAATTTATTAAAGAATTATAAACCATTTATAGTAATATAAATTAATTCAATCTCTGGATCCTGTGATTGGATTTTTATGATTTTAGGCTTGCTAGAATCTTTTCATTGAGCTAATCATTTTGGTAGTTGAATTATCAAAAATTGACTTAGAAGTTCAAAAGTTATTAACAATTTAAAATTAATTTTTAATTGTTAATAGCTTTGATCTACTGGACCAATTTCAATGATTTAACTACAAAATAATCAGCTCAATAAGAGGATTCTAGAAAGTCCAAAATCATAAAAATCTAATTATATGGTCTAGTGATCAGAATAAATTTGTGTTACTATAAATATAGTTGCACTCCCATATTAGCACCTCCTATATAAGCACATTTTTTTATAAGCACCTTTATTTCTTGAACCAACTACTATTAAACATATAAAAATTACTTTCTATATAAGCACATTTCTATACAGTCGCACTTAGAGCTTACGGATTCTTTATTCGAATAATATTCGAATAATTAGAATCGGCATATAGCTATTCAAATATTCGCTGAATGACTAAATTAACTGAATAATCCGAATAACTATAATTATTCGAATAATAATAATTATTCAAATAATAATATTTATTCGAATAAATAATAATATTTGAATAAATAAATTTATTCGAATAATTATAATTATTCGAATAAATATATATTCATGTACATATATTTATTTTGCCTAGTATATATATTCAATATCTTATGATTTATATATATAATAATAACTAGCACTTAGGTTCCACAATTTGATTTGATCTTCAAATATTTGAATCAAATATTTGATCAAATTCAAATTCAAATTTGACTATATTTGATTTGATCAAATTCAAATCTGGCCAAATTTGATTTGATTTGACAAATATTTGATTTGATTTGAAAATTACTATTAAAAATTCAAATTCAAATCAAAATCAAATCCAAATATTTGAATCAAATCAAATTCAAATCAGGGCCAATTTGATTTGATTAAATTCAAATTGACCCAATATTTGATTTGATTTGAATTTAAGGAACCCTACTAGCACTTATATAATAGTGTTAATTCCAATTCTACTAATTCTACTTCTAACTATTAAGTCAAATCGAATGTTGTGCCTATAGGTTTTTTTAGTTTAGTCTAAAAGACTTTTCTATTATTTTATTATTAATTGGTTTCAATTAATTTATTAATAATGATTTTTGATAAGCTTATCAATCTATATATGGTAATAACGTTAAAATTAGTAATAAAGTAAGATGATAGGACAGTCAGAAGTATCATCAATTAATTATTTTAATAATGAATTCAATTAAAAAGTTGGTTAATGTTGATATCATATGAAACTAAATAAATGTATACTACGTATTCATCTAAAATATATATTAATATCATATGCAAAAAGCACGGATTACAACTAGTATAGAAAAAAATACATTTTGATGATTATATTGAATATTATTCGAATATCATAAATTATTCGAATAGAAATTATTATTCGAATATAATGAATTATTCGAATAAGAATAAATTATTCGAATAATTATATTACTTGAATAATTTAAATAAGACAATTATTCAAATATTCATGTTATTTATTGAATAATTATTTAAAAAATTTTATTCAAATATTCATCGAATATGAATATTATTTGAATAGCAAATATGAATTCAAAGCTCTAGTCGCACTCCCATATAAGCACCTCCTATATAAGCACATTTTTTTATAAGCACCTTTATTTCTTGAACCAACTACTATTAAACATATAAAAATTTCTTTCTATATAAGCACATTTCTATATAAGAACACTTTTTATCAGTCCCAATAGTGTGATTATATGGGAGTGCGACTGTATAAAAACACTTTTTATCAGTTCCAATAGTATGATCAATTGAAAATTATTTTTTAATTGTTAATAACTTTTGATCTACTAGGCCAATTTTGATGATTTTTAACTACCAAAAAGATCAGCTCAATAAAAGGATTTTAGCAAGCCCAAAATTATAAAAATCCAATTACAGGATCCAGAGATCAGGATAAATTTGTATTACTATAAATGGTTTATAATTTTTTAATCAATTATAAAATTTATAGTAAAATAGATCTATTCTGATCTTATGATCTAGTAATTAGATTTTAATGATTTTGGCTTGCTAGAATTCTTTCATTGAGAGAATCATTTTGGTAGTTAAATCATTAAATTTGATCCAGTAAATTAAAAGTTATTAATTATTAAAATATTGTTAATAAATCTATAATTTTGGTCAAAAATAATTTTGTAACTTTGGCCAGAATTATGAAATTTTGGCCAGAATTATACCTCATACTTCAGCTGACCCACTCACTCTCTGAAATTAGCTAATTTCTGGAGGCCCCTTTATAGAAACACAAATTTATTCTAATTTTTGGATTCTGTAATTGGATTTTTATGATTTTGGGCTTGTTAGAATCCTTTTATTAAGCAAATCATTTTGTAGTTAAATCATCAAAACTTGCCTAGTAGATCAAAAGTTATTAACGATTAAAATTAATTTATATTTGTTAATAACTTTTGATCTACTGGGCCAATTTCGATGATTCAACTATCCAAATGATTAGCTCAAGGAGAGAATTCTAGAAAACCTAAGTAATTAAGGGACTGCCAGGAATCAGCTGATTTGATTTTGGCCAAAATTTTGACCTTCCTTTTTAGTCAGGTCTTCATATTAAATTTTTAGATTTTTAGACCCCCCCAGGAAATCAGCTGATTTCTGGCCCTCACCTAAAATCTAATTACTGGATTCTAAGATTAGAATAGATTTGTGTTACTATAGAAGTTTTATAATTTATTAAAAAATTATAAACTATTTATAGTAACACAAATATATTCTGATCTCTGGATCCCGTTATTGGATTTTTATGATTTTAGACTTGCTAGTATAGTCGCACTCCCATATAATCACACTATTGGGACTGATAAAAAGTGTTATTATATAGAAATGTGCTTATATAAAAGTAATTTTTATATGTTTAATAGTAGTTGGTTCAAGAAATAAAGGTGCTTATAAAAAAATGTGCTTATATAGGAGGTGCTTATATGGGAGTGCGACTGTATTCTCTTATTGAGCTGATCATTTTGGTAGTTAAATTATTAAAATTGGCCTAGTATATCAAAAGCTATTAACAATTAAAAATTAATTTTTAATTGTTAATAACTTTTGATCTACTGGGCCAATTTCGATAATTTAACTACCAAAATAATTAGCTCAATAAAAGAATTCTAGTAAGTTTAAATTCATAAAAATCCAATTACAGGATCCAGAGATCTGAATAAATTTGTGTTACTATAAATAGTTTATAATTCTTTAATAAATTATAAAACTTCTATAGTAACACAAATCTATTCTGATCTCAGGATCCAGTGATTAAATTTTAATAATTTTGGGTTTGCTAGAATCCTCTCATTGAGGTGATCATTTTGGTAGTTGAATCATAAAATTGGCCCATTAAATCAAAAGTTATTAATAATTGTAAATAACTTTTGATCTACTGTGTCAATTTTGATGTTTAACTACCAAAATGATCAGCTCAATGAGAGAATTCTAGCAAGCCCAAAATCATAAAAATCCATTAACAGGATCCAGAGATCAGAATAAATTTGTGTTACTATAAATGGTTTATAGTTTTTTAATAAATTATAAAACTTCTATAGGAATCTTACTATAGCAGGTCACACATAGGTATTCTTTGAACAACCAGATGAGCCAATACTTGTAATTTAGGTGCCAGAGAAAATAGCTTTCTGCGAAGTTAATATTTAAATTATAATATTATTAAATCTAATAAAGTATAGACATACTGCTGAATTTAAAAAAAAATAAAAATACAGTCGCACTCCCATATAAGCACCTTCTATATAAGCATATTTTTTTATAAGCACCTTTATTTCTTGAACCAACTACTATTAAACATATAAAAATTACTTTCTATATAAGCACATTTCTATATAAGAACACTTTTTATCAGTTTCAATAGTGTAATTATATAGGAGTGTGACTGTAAAAATAAAACTTTTATAGTAGCACAAATCTATTCTGATCTTAGAATCTAGTAATTAGATTTTAATGATTTTGGGCTTGCTAGAATCCTCTTATTGAAAGGATTATTTTGGTAGTTAAATCAACAAAATTGGCCCAGTAGATCAAAAGTTATTTACTATTAAATATTATATCTAACTTTTTAATAATCATAAAATCTGATTAGCAGATTGTGGTATCAGGTAGGGTAGGTGCTGTAGGGCTGAGGTGGGCTTATAGTAAAAAAAATCAGCTGATTTCTAGAAACCCTCTAAATGGTTTATAATTTTTTAATAAATTATAAAACTTTTATAGTAATATATATCTATTCTAATTTAGAATTTAGTAATTAGATTTTAATAATTTCAGATTGCTAGAATCCACTCATTGAGAGGATCATTTTGGTATTTAAATCATTAAATTTGATCAGTAAATTAAAGTTATTAATTATTAAATATTGTTAATAAATCTATTATTTTGGTCAAAAATAATTTTGTAACTTTGGCCAAAATTATAAAATTTTGGCCAGAATTATACCTGATACTTCAGATGACCCCACTTCCTGAAATCAGCTAATTTCTGAAAGCCCCCTTTTTGGCAAAGTTACATTTTTGATTTGTACAAATTTGGTAAAGTTTTAATTCAATTTTTAAACTCAATTTTATTTTCTCTCATTGTTCTACATTTTTGAAAAATTTAATTTTAAGTTAATATAGAAGAAGAAAATTAAAGATTCAAAGTTCATAATAATTTTATATTTTTTTTTATAATTTTATATGTAAAAATTTTATACAATATATCATAAGGATGGCAAATAGGTGATATTGTGAACAGGGCAGGTATCTTACGATCTAGTAATCAGAATTGGATGATTTTTATACGATTTGAATTGTCTCAGAGAAATGAATCAAATAGTATAAAAATCATTCATTTCTGATCACTAGATCACAAGATATCATTATTTATACAAAATATAAGTTTTTGTATAAATTTGAAAACCTGCAAATTTTTATATAATATATCTTTAACGATCTTGGGATCCTGTGATTGAATTTTAACATTTTTGTGCTTGTTAGAATCATCTTACTAAGATGATCATTTTGGTGGTAAAATTATCCAAAATGGACTAGTGGATCAAAATTTATTCACTGTGTCCACAATACTCCTCTTTTTTTTAAAATTTAGTTTTTATATTCTATTTTGTATACTAATTATTTATATCTAAAACAATAAGATTTTTTTGCAGTAATTTATTTTTATTAAGCATAGTTTAAATAATAAAAATTGTATAAAAACCTATTTGATTTTTAAAAAGCTTTATTAGTAGAAACTTTAACATGTTTATAATATTTCTGCCTCTCTTATAACTAATAAAATAAACAACCTATTTTTAAAGTAGTAAATTAATTATAACAAATTAACTTCAAATTATATTTTGGTCTAGAGATTTAGTTAAGTTGCTAATTAGATCAGATAAATTTAATTCATAGTTAATATTATATTTCTTTTACAAAAGAAAGGTGCAAAAGAAATAAATAAATAAAAAATTATATAAAGTATTAATCTGATAAAAATAACTTTATATGTTCAATTTTTATGCTAAAATTCTTGTGATCTTGTAATTGAATTTGCATCATTTTTATAGCAATTACAGATTAGAATTTTAGGTTTACAAATATCCCAAGTTTCTATTAATCAAATATAAATTCTGTTTTTTATTAAATAAAATAAAGAGAGTTATCATTCATCGCTAGTGCGATGCATTGCCACCCTGATCGATCAATCGGAATGCAGGATCAGGTGTAATGTGAAATCGAAGCAAAACAAACTTTTTTTAAAAAATCGCTTCTAATCTAAAATTTTGACTAAAAAACTATACTTTTTTCTTGACAAAAAAAATTCCTTGCGAAATTTTGGGTTAGGAGGGCTGTCTAACTCATGCCCTGCCAAACCCTAACCCTAATCGTAAATGCGGGCGCTATTTGTTTTGTTTTGATTAATGTAAAATCAAACCAAACAAAATAATTAGTCGATCAGGGGTAGCGATGAATCACACTAGCGATAAATGTTAAAAATCTAAAATAAATTACTAATTAGATAACTTAACAATTAATATAAAAAGGATTGATTTAAATAATTGGTTTGTATTTGTTATTTTTGTATGGTTATATATTATTTTCTACTTATTAATATTATTTTTTAGCTCTTCACAATCAAATAAAAAATACTTTAAAAGCTCTTTTTTTTAGTAGTGTTTCTTGAATTGTTTTATTGCAAAATAAAAATAAACATATATAAGAAAACAGCCAAGTAGAAACTAATAATTGGTACTATAATTCAAAATGCAATTTGTCATAATATAATAATTATTTATTACAAATATTATAATTGTAATTATAATAAATATATAATAATAATTATAACATATTGTAATTATTATCACATTTAGTAATTATTACTATATATAGTAACAATAACTACATGTAATAATAATTACAACATGTCATAATTATTGGCCAAAGCATAGTGACTAACATTAGTGTTTATGTATAGTAATATAAAAGTTACATTTTTGATACAGTTTGATCTAAAAAATTACTTTTTTGATGTTTCTTTATATCAGTTGCATAAAATTAGATTATAACTACAATTTGGAAATTATTTGTCTGTTCACAAGATTTGAATTAAAAAAAAATCACTGACAAAACAAGTTAATAGACAAAAATAGTAGACCCCTATTAAATTATTATACGAACTGAAGAAATACTTTTGACCTGTATATCTTAAAAAATCTTTTATTGCTAAGTTTAAAGATATTCACAATAGTTTCTACACGTATAGTACAAGAATTTATTTTAGTGGAAATTTAATAACTGTATTTTTGCAATAACTTTTTTGATACTTTTATTATTAAAATTTATACCTAGTTGGATGTAATAATAATATATCTAAACTTACAATATTTTTGATTTAGAATGATTTTTTAATACAACTTTTAAGTAATTAAAATTGATAAAGTGGTTTTTATTACAACTTTTAAGCGATCAAAATTGATGCAATTAATTGAAGTAGTTCTTATTACTAGTAGTAATATTTTTTATCTATATAAAATACTAATTTTATATTAGCTAGAATCAAATTCATGTCTTCATTTTTTTTTTTATAGATTATTGAGTAGTATATTAGGGCTATCATTTTCACTTTAATTATGTACTGTTTTTTAAGATTAATTATTAATCAATGTATTTAAGAAATTAATTTATAATATATCTAATATTTAAACTTACAATATTTTTGATTTAGAGTAATTTTTTAATATAACTTTTGAGTGATAAAATTGATGAAGTGGTGCTTATTAAGACTTTTGAACAATCAAAATCGATACAATTAATCGGAATAATTTTTATTACTAGTAGTAATATTTTTTATCTATATTTTCTAGATATAAAATACAAATTGTATTTAAGAAATTAATTGTATAATTGTTTATTTTAAAAAAATAAATTTACAAGTTTTTATTTTTTATTTTTTTTTTTTAAGAAATACAACCAGATCTTAGTTTTAATTTTAAGTCACATTGCACCTTAGTTCTAATTGTTTAACCAATCCAACCTGATGTTTTTGATATAACAAATTCTTTCTAAATACAAAACTAAACTATGCAATCAACTCTCTCTAACTCGAACTAAAAAATTTGAATAAGTTCTATTTTCAAAAAGTTATTCAAACTTTATAATAAAATTTTACAAATGTTCTAGAAGATTTTGTTTAGTTTAGAGAGAGTTTAATAGTGTTTAGTTTAGAGAGGTTCAGATTAGATAGAGGTGACTATATACTGTATTATTAAATATATATATTATATTATATTAATTAGTTTTATTTAAAAATTTAAATTTTTTAGAATATTTTCACTCCAGCCTTACAATGCTACACATTAATCTAGTTATTACATGTTGTATTATTTCTATTTGTAGTAATTATTATTATAAATATGTAAATATAATGTGCATACTATATACTATATAAATATACAAAAATAGCAATTATAATAACATATAGTTTTATTAAATTATACTACTGGTACTTAATGCCACAATGATTTTTACTAATCAAATTGTTTAAATGCAGTGTAATGGGGAGATCTTCCATAACTCTACCCGCTGATCACCTGTACCAACAATTACACTAACACTTCAGAAGTAAAGTTTTATAGAAACAGTAGAAAAACCAACGAAAACATGCAACCTGGCAGCTGTTATTTAGGGATACAGTTAACTGAGTATCTGCTAACGGCTTTAGAGTTTGTCACTCACCAAAAAGTTGGCACTTGTCGTTTAGAGGTAAAGTTCATAGACTATCTGCCGACAAGCTTAGAGTTTATCACTCACCACAACCAGGAAAGTACTTGGCGGCTCTCTGATAGATTTTGGACTATACGGGAAAAACCACCGTCCTTACTATGGTTACATGTGAATTTTTTTTGGTGTCGATGGTTTGTGAAGAATTTTTAAAAAGTGGGCATTTTGGCGTACCCCCTCCAAAAGATCTGCAGTGTTTACTGCTCCCAAAAAGGAAAGGCACCTACCGTATTGGATACAATCATCATGAGTGGCTTGGAAATGAGTAACGTTGAAAGACATGCGAGACTTATGGAGAAACCACTGGAAGAAGATTCTAGAAGTTCTGTTTTAAGCAGTCCAGTCTATATGACTGCTTTTTGTTTAATATACTGGGATCTGGGCTGGTTATGCAGGACAAGTTTATCAATATTAACAATTTTTATTTTAAAAGTCTGAAAAGTTAAACTTTACTCAGCTAACAGTTAGGCCTCGGATAAAGATTGATGGTAACGGAAGGCCATCATGAAGTCTGAGTTTCTTTTTCGCTACTTGTTAGATATTATATATTATTTCCTTCTGCATGTAATAATATAAATTTAATAAAAGAAAAGAGCAAGGTCTCAGTTATAAAACAAAAAAAAATGCAGTGTAATGTAAAGATCAGGTGCAATATAAAACTTTTGTTGTTTTGCTTGTTTTTTTAAAAAAATACTTTCTAATTCAAAATTTTATCTATAAATCCACCTTTTTTTTAAAAAAAGATTCTTGTAAATTTTACTATATACTATACCTCACTCTAACCTAACTATTAACTCTAATTTAACATTTATCAACATTAACTTTTGTTAATCTTTTTTGTTGATTTTTTTGACATTGATCTTCACATTATACTATATATTGGTATTAAACACCAGTGGTGTAATTTAGTCCTACTGATAACATATATTACAAATAAATATATTTTACTATTTTAGATAGTGTTTTTATAAAAAATTGTTTATTTGACCAATTAAAATTTAGAATCAGATGTAATATAATAGTCAATTGTCTAAAGCCTGGTACCTTACAAATTATCTGATATATAACAAATCAATCTGAACAAATAAACCAACAAAAATACTAAATATATAGAAAAATAACTATCTAAACTAGTCTTGGTTAACTAAGTAAAATTATATATAAGCTTCTGTACTTCTTTCTAATTCAACCTTAATACTAAATCTAAAAATTAGAAAATCAAAAAAATCAGGCACTTTTATAAGGTGCCAGGCTTTAAACAACTCCAAAACAATGTTTTTGTTTTCTAAGTAAAAAAATTGCAAGTATAATTAAAGCTAAAAAAACACATTATATTAAGCAGTTAGGTTAAAAAATATAGTGGGCTATTTTACAAGAAACATTTTTAATTAGAACAAGTAGTTAAATTTCTAATAAAAATTTAGAGTTATTTCTGTTTTTTGTAAAAATGTAAGTTTGCTTTAATTTTTATATTATACCTGTCTTAAAATTCAATTGGTTAAATAACAAAAATATAAGCAATGTTTTAACTACATTAAAAATTAATAATAAATATTAGTAAGGGCAGTGACAGATATTACGTAATATCCTAGGGGGGTCAAAAAAATTTTTACATAAGACTAATTATACAATTTGATTGGCTAATTGGTCTTATATGGGGGGAAGGGGGTACCCCCTAATAAAATGATATTACGTAATATATATCACGGCCCTAACTGCATGTAATAATTATTACTATATATAGAAATTATAATTATTATATATAGTAATTATAAAAACTACATGTAGAATAGTAATTATAATTTCTACAAAACTCTGAAATATACATAGATAGATCAGATATTAGTTTGCTTATTTTTGGTATTTCTTATACAAATCTTTTTATTTATAGTAATTTTTTGCTTATTTTTAAGGGGTTTTCTGCAGATCTTTCTATTTTTAGGAGATGGCTAAAGCCAGGTACTAGTCAGGTGCATTTATATGTTTTTGATTATTTAATTAAAATTAAAGTAAGAGTTAGTTAGAGATTGGGTTAGGGCTTGACTTATAAGTAAAATTGTCTTTCCAACATTTTTTTATTAATGCTTCTAGACAAGTTTAGATACTCGTTTTTTGTATTTTCAGTTTTTTTTACTTTTTTTTTTGTTTTTGTCTCGTCAGGCTGATCTGTAAAGATTAATTTTACAATTTGATTGGTTTTCTATTACATGAACGCACCTGGCTTTAGACAACCCCTATTTTTAGTAATTTTATAATTAACGTAACCTATCTATTAGAGTTCCTCAAATTCAAATCAAATCAAATATTGGATCAATTTGAATTTGATCAAATCAAATTGACCCTGATTTGAATTTGATTTGATTCAAATATTTGAATTTGAATTTGATTTGAATTTGAATTTTTAATAGTAATTTTCAAATCAAATCAAATATTTGTCAAATCAAATCAAATTTGGCCATATTTGAATTTGATCAAATCAAATATAGTCAAATTTGAATTTGAATTTGATCAAATATTTGATTCAAATATTTGAAGATCAAATCAAATTGCGGAACCCTACTATCTATGTATAGTTTGGAGTTCTATTGCTACTTATAGTAATAATTATTATAGGCTGTAAAACTTACTATATCTCATAATAATTACTACATGTTGTAATAATTACTATATATAGTAATTTGTATATAGCTATTATTACATGTCATAATTATTTAACATGTTATAGTAATTACAATATAGTAATATTTGCTACAATTATGATATAAAAAGTTTATGTAAAAATATAGATTGTAAATATAATTGTTATAATTAACAATATATAGTACTATACTTTAACAGAAACTAAATTTTAAATTTATATTTTAGAATTTTATAATTTAGCACATGTGCATTGTAATGCATCTATCTGATAAACTAATTAGATTATAGGATTAGGTTTAATATAAAATAAAAAAATTAGTGATATTTTAAAAAATTACTTGTGACTTATAATTTTGTTTATAAAACAATCTTTGTGCTTTAACTAAAGTTAATACCTCTATTCAGCTTTTTATATCAGGATATATACTATGTCATATGATATATCGTAACATAGTGTTTTTATATTCAGATATAAATAAATCCAGATATAAATTAAATCTAAATATATATTATATTAAAACCAGATAAATTCAGATTAAAAAATATATTCGGATAGAGGTATTAACTCTAGCCTATCCAAAAAAAATTTGTTTATGGATTACTCTCATCTTATCTAACTTTAACTAACAAAAAAAAAGCTATTTTGGTTGGTTTGATTTGTATTCACAAATCTTATACTAAATTATTAATTTTTATTTTTATTAAATATTATTTTTTAAAAAAATTTTTTTAATTCACTTTAATATTATTTTTAAATTAATTTTTATTATATTTGCCATATAACCATTAAATAATACATAGATAGTTATTTCAAATCTCTGACTAAATTAAGGTAAATATACATTGATAATTTATTATATAATTTTCATGTTATAATAGGATTTCATGCATAAAATTAAAATATGCTATTAATAAAAGATTTTGAAACTACTGTTAATTTTTACCAAAATTGGGTAATGTACAAAGTAAACCTTTTATTTATAGTAGTAAAATCTTTAGAGATTGGTATTTTAAAAAAAATATACTTCTTTATATAGTTAATTTGCTAAAGGGCTTCAAATTTGCTAGAGTTATACAAAAAAATAATAGCAAATTTATTTTCCAAAACAGGTAATTACCCAATTAGAGTGTGGTTACTATATAATCAAAAATTTGCAATGCATATTATATAATAAATAATTTATATACACTCTACCCTTAAGTATAATTTAGACCAAAATTTAAAACTATACCTTTTGCTTTATTTTAGGGTTGCAGCCCAAACCCTTTTTTTAAGTTATAATATTACTATTTAGTTTGGGTTTGGGAATCAGGATTTCTATCTAATTTGGGTTCATAACCCAAACCCAAATATATGTCCCATTTTGGTGAATAGAGTTAAATTCAAAAACAATCAATTTATTAAATAAATCTGTATACATTTATAATGCTTTGCAAAAAGATATAATTTATAATTTTTGTGATAATAATCGAAAGAAATTTCAACTTATCTTAATATTTATTGAAATCTCTTAAAATGTACAATTTTCTGTAGTTTACATAACATTATAATCTGCAATAGTCACACTTTTTTGCAAACTACAATAAAAATATAATATTAAAACTTTATATTATTCAAGTTGATATAAGTCAACAGATTGAAAAGATAATTAAACAAAAGGTTAATTAATATTGGAAGCAATCCATTTGGTTAGCTTAGAGTCAACTATAAATCATAATTAGGAATACTATATGCTGGTATTATAGAAGAGTGATGAAGTCAGACAAGTAGAATTAATCAACTAAATCTAATTTAAAATTATATATTGAATCCAAATAATACTATTGTCAGTAAGGGAGCTTCCACAAATCAGCTGATTTTTGTTTACTATGAGCCTACCCCACCCACCCACACCTGATACCCCAATTAGCCAATCAGATTTTACGATTATTAAAAAGTTAAATATAACATTTAATAGTAAATAAATTTTGATTTACTGGACCAAATTTGATGATTTAACTACCAAAATGTCCTCTTAATGAGAGGATTCTAGTGAGCCCAAAAATTGTTAAAATACAATCACAGAATCCTGTGATCAGAATAGATTTGTGTTACTATAAAAGTTCTATAATTTATTAAATAATTATAACCTATTTATAGCAACACAAATTTATTTCGATCTTAGGATCCAGTGATTAGATTTTAACAATTTTGGTCTTGTTAGAATCCTCTCATTGAAAGGATCATTTTGGTAGTAAAATCATCAAATTTTGGCCCAGTAGATCTGAAGTTATTAACAATTAAAAATTAATTTTTAATTGTTAATAACTTCTGATCTACTGAGCCAATTTCACAGATTTTACTACCAGAATGATCCTTTCAATGAGAGGATTCTAATAAGCTCAAAATCATTAAAATCAAATTACAGGATTCTGTTATCTAAATAGATTTGTATTACTATAAAAGTTCTATAATTTATTAAATAATTATAACCCATTTATAGTAATACAAATTTATTTCGAACTTAGAATTCTGTAATTGGATTTTAACAATTTTGGATTTGTTAGAATCATCTCATTGAAAGGATTATTTTGGTAGTAAAATCTGCAAAATTGGCTCAGTAGATCAGAAGTTATTAACAATTAAAAATTAAATGTTAATTGTTAATGGCTTCTGATCTACTGGGCCAATTTTGATAATTTTATTACCAAAATAATCCTCTCAATATGAGGATTCTAACAAGCCCAAAATTGTTAAAATCCAATCACAGGATCCTAAGATCGAAATAAATTTGTGTTGCTATAAATGGGTTATAATTATCTAATAAATTATAGAACTTTTATAGTAACACCAATCTATTCTGATCACAGGATCCTGTGATTGATTTTATCAATTTTGGGCTCGCTAGAATCCTCTCATTGAGAGGATTAATTTGGTAGTTGAATCATCAAATTTGGTCCATTAGTTATTTATTATCAAATATTATTAATAAATCTATAATTTTGGTCAAAAATAATTTTGCAACTTTGGCCAGAATTATAAAATTTTGGCCAGAATTACACCTGATACTTCAGCTTAACCACCCACCCACCCAGAAATCAGCTGATTTCTGGAAGCTCCCTAACAAGTGTAAAAGACACACATGATAGGCAGACCAAAGAGTTATATATATAATCTTCCACCCAGAGAAATTTATAAAATCTACATGAATTCTGCTTCCAATCCCATTTTTTATATGTGTAATATAAGATGTATATCAAAAGTGATTGACATTATAGTAATTAGAGATACTTTTCTAAAACTAGTAAATACTGTTTGGAATTTTATATAATCTCAAACTAGTAAGCTTGGAGTGCAACCCTACTTTATTCATAGTTATGTGGTATTTGTATTTTTTTAAATTTTAGTTTTTTTTTTTTATAAGTTCATTTTACTGGATGACATCAAATAGAAAGAGAAAGAGGTAATATTAACTGAAAAATTAACTTCTAGCAGCCTTAATCAGTGTTGTCACTTGGACATGTCCATACTATGTTTTTTGTCCAACGTCCAAGATTGTCCAAAATCGTCCAAGCCTATGTCCCATGTTTAACTAATTAATAAAGTAATTTAAAAAAATATATAATTATATATTTTTTTAGGTACTGGACTCATTGGTGAAAAAATTAAAATAGATTATCTTAATAAAATTTTAAGTAATTTTAATTTGAAAAAATGTCCAAAGTGTCCAAAAAATGTCCAAGTGACAACACTGGCCTTAATTAAATATTAAAATATTTAAATTATTTATACTTACTAATATTAATTAAATATTATATTACTTAAATTATTTTATACAGTCAACTCTTTCTATTCTGAACTGCTAGGAATGCTGATTTTTACTATATAAAAATTTGAAAAAGGTTGGTTCTCAAAAAGTTATATATGGCTAATCCAAACTTTATAATAAAATTTACAAATGGTCTAGGAGATTTTGTTCAGTTTAGAAAGAGTTTAATAGTGTTCAGATTAGAGAAGGGTCAGATTAGATAGAAGCGATTGTACTTACTAATATTAATTATTTTAAATATAAGGCCACACAAAGTAATTTCTTGGTTTTAATAATATAAAATAAAATTTTTGACCCGGCAACCTGGATTTTTTTTCTAAAAAAATTTTTTTAAAATATTTATTAATTAAAAACAAAGCTACAAACTTTAAAACATTAACAAATTGTTAATTTTTTGGGTTTAATGCATGAGTAGCTGTAGTAAAGAAAAGGAAAATAGCAATGTAAGAATGTTCAGATTAAAATTTATAAAACAGTCACAAAAAATTTAACACTTTCCCTGTTTCTTTTTGGTCAAAATTCGCTTGTAAAGATTTAGAAACAGTATTAGCAGTAGATATAACAGTTGAAATTAATTTTAAAAAAACATATAACTCAACTGTCAATATATAAAGAATAAAAATCAGACTTAGCAGAGTATTAAGTTTTTAAATCTAAATCTTCCATTGCTGAAGGTTAAAATCAATTCAGATCTTTTGTTAATGAACAAAAGTACTGGTAATTTACAGAAATATTAACGAACACAATATTCAATTAATGTATGCTATTTGTATTTTATACTATTATTACAAGCTAAAGTTTATTCATAGCTTAGATTGAATAGTGTAATACCTCTAACATGGTAATTGAGTGTATTAAACGCTAACTATTATAAACCACTAGTATCTTAATGAATATGGTTCTTATCTCTTCTATCTATTCTTACAATTAGTCAATTGTTGATTGAAGAAGTTTTAATAGATTAAACTTGTCAATCTAAATATAGTGTTCGCAAAAACTTATACTTTGCTCTACACGGTGTCTGACGTAAATGAAAATGACCCATGCAATAAAGTAATCTATGACTATGTAATCACATGCTTCATTCATGTAATTTTATTGGTTGATTATTTTTGCCTATAGTGATCTGCATTTCTATTGGCTAATTTTAAAAAAATTTAAATTTGAAATCTTAATTTTTAACCCGGGCGGGTTATGAAATCCAAGAAATTTATTTTACGTGGCATAATTTAATTAATTTAAAATTTTTTTTTATTTAATAAAATTTATAAATTATACAATATTTATAAAATATAAGCTATATAATTTATATAAATATATAATCATATTTATATTAACTGTTAAGAAAAAGTTATTTAATTTAAATTAACAAATATGATTGGTCAATTTCTATCTATCGGGTCCCTCTTAATAAATGATTGGCAAAAATTTACGCGTACAGTACGTGCAGTATAGCACTGTACGTGGCACATCACTAGTCCTAACCATAAATTTATTTCAAAAAAGGTATATCATCCATGTGAAACTGGTTTATCATATATGATGACGATCAACGTCAAGTTAACAAGCAAATCCCTCATTAATATTAAAGATTCTCACGATTTCTTCGAAGATCATTGATTATCACTTCATCAAGCTAACAAAAAAATTCCAAAAGCAAAAGCAAAATGAAAAATAACCTCAAGGCTATTAATAGATATAAGTTGGGTATTCATAAAATGGCAAAAAGACACGGTTTATAATTAATTTTAAAATTTTACTCTTGTAAAGTACTAAGTATAAATTCAAAATTTCATTTTTGGAATTGTTTTTGATGATCAAATAATTATAGTTATTGTATGGATGAAAAAATATCTTCAAGGCTAGGGTCCGGGCACGAGGGCACAGGCATGCCCTTTGGGGCATTCCACAGTGCCGATGGGAATGAAGTGGTCATGTGATACCTAGCTTGCACATTTATTGGCTTGAAACCACAATGCCATAATTTTTGGTTATATATTTTTGGTTTTATGATATTAACTAAATAATCCCTGATATTATGACAATCTGATATCAATAAATATACTTTTATTTTATAGAATCGAATACTTAAGAGTAGTGTTGTACAAATTTTGATTTTTTCAAATTTCATGCGCATGGGAATTTTCGGAATTTCTTATGAACTTTCGATTATTTCTGCATCTACTGTATAAAAATTTTGCTCACATTATAGTGGCTTGTTAGCATTAGAATAAATTCAAAGGTAATTTATATAAATTTTTAAATTTATATAAAAAATCATGTGCATGATATATAATTTCATGAGCATTGCACATAGTGATGGGAAAAATATGCATTTTATAATAACATGCGCATGAATGCGCATTAATGCGCATGATATCGCATGATATATAATTTTTGAAATTTATATTTTCCCTTCGGACAATATCGGATACGTGCTCAAATTTTTACCCGATCTTGCTCTTCTTTTATGTTCATTAATTTTCATTTTGGAATTTTTCGAGACTTTTGCATCCATATTCCTTAATTTCCCGACATTACGTTCCCTGGCCAAAATTATATATACTTTAATTTTCCTGTATAAAATTTAGATGGGATAAAATGCGCATGATTTCGAAACATGCGCATAATTAAGGAATACTGCGCACGCATGAAACGCTTCTCTTGCAAAACACTAAAGATAACTTATCGCCTTTTCGAATCGTGGGAGTTATAACTAGTGATGTGCCGCGTATAGTACAGGACGCAAAAAATTTTTAGAATATTCTAGAACAAAACATAAAACTATTCATATCTTAAATTTTCCATAATGAAACTGCCTTTTATTTTCTAAGCAAATTTATTCCTTGCAAAATAGTTTACATATCATATGCGTACTATACGTATTTCACATACTATACACACTATACAACTATACGTACTGTACGTACTGTACGTACTGTACGCTAAAAAATTCAGACATTGGCACATCACTAGTTATAACCGATGACCAATAACCATAACGTATATTATTGTGCACGTGATCAGAATATGGCTTAGGCCAGACCAAGTTGGTTCTATGTTTTACATTACCCCTCCCCTCCAGAAGAGGGGGATGGTTCATATAGTAAAGTTTTTAAAAAAAATTTTCAAAACACTTTTTCCGAATTTCCGAATTGTTCCGTAACTGTATAAAAATTTCCGAAATATCCCGTATCCCTATGTATATTTATCTAAAATTTTTTTACTATGAGGTAGGGGGACACTGGAGGGTAATGTAAACCACAGAATCCACTTGACCCGGCATTACCATATGGGTCTTAACACAAAGCATGCCCTTGTGAGCATGCCTAATTTTTTAACCGTGCCCAGAACACTTTTCAACAAAAAGTCAGATTAATACGTACCGGCCATATTTTAGGTTTTATAATTTTTTTTTGCTCGTGTACACGTACAATTTTTTGGAATTTTTTGATGATTACATATTTTATAGTTATTGTATGGATAAAAAAACTGGGTGACACTTAAAGAAGAGTGAACCCAGTGATGATCAAGAATTGTGTCACCATCGATATAATCACCTGAAAATTTGATTGGTCAGAAGAGCATAAACAAAATCAGTCAATTATTATCTCTTATATCTGATATGTTATATGCTGTATAAATCGCATTCTTGATTCTATTTATAAAAGATCTTTTAACTATATCAAAAAGTCGATCCTAACCCTAACCCTAACCACGAGGTAATTTTTTTTTTGTTAGTAGTTTTATAGACGCTTTTTGCCTCATGGTTAGGGTTAGGGTTAGGCGAAAACATTTTTTGTTATTGGTTTTATAGATACTTTTTGCCTTGTGGTTAGTGTTAGGGTTAGGAAAAATTTTTTTTGTAAGTGGTTTTATACCTCGTGGTTAGGGTTATTAGGGCCGGGTATAGGCTATTATTCTGTTCCTTGATTTTAGTTTTTTAGGGTTAGGGATAGTTAGCGCGTGATTTTTATTTTAAAATTAATTTATTTATTTTTAGTAATTGGTTAAGAGCCTATACCCGGGTAGGGTGTCAATTATGCAATGAATGCGAAATAAATTTAAGATTATGCGAAATATTTAAATAGATTATGCGATCGATAATGACAAAAAAAATTGGCTATATTTTCAGTTCGTTAATTTTCTACATCGGAGCTTTTCGGAATTCTTATCCGCATTAGCTCAAAAATCGTATCTACAAAATCGCATAGCATCGCATAATTCTGGGCACCCTAACCCCTGGTACATTTTAAGGACGCCCTCTACGGACACGTGATTTGACGTACCGAATATCACGTGACTCTTGACGTTCGTAAGCTATCTAAGTTGAATTTTTTTAATATTTGACCAAAATTTCTTTGCAACTATTTGATATAATTCGTTAAATTTTTTTAAATCAACTCTAGCAATTAGTAAATTAAATTAAAAAAAAGTTTCATCGAATTCTATTGATAGTTTATGAAAAATTTTTGTTACGTATCCTAAGGAAAAGCCGCGGCAAAAATTTTTTGAAATTTAAAATAAAAATTTCTTGACAATTATCTGATAGAATTCGATGGAAATTTTTTTAAATTAATTCTATAAAATAGTGTAATTCATTTAAAAAAATTTATATCGATTCTGTTGACTAGTTGTCGAGAAACTTTCATTTAAAGTTTAGGAAAGTTTCTACTGCAGCTATTTTCTTAGAAGACAGCCGAAATTTTCTCAAACTTTGAGCAAAAATTTCTTTACAAATTCGATAAAACTTTTTTAAAATGAATTTTGAATTTTATTTTAAAATTGATTTAATAAAATCTCCATTGTATTCTATAAGACAATTGTCAAAAATTTTCGGTTAAAGTTTAGAAGTTTTCTGTCGCGGATATAGAAATCACGAATTTTCACGCTAACTACTCAACAGAATTCAAATTTTTTTTTAAATGAATTCTACTAATTCATATAATTGATTTTAAAAAAATTCTATCGAATTCATTTAGACAGTTGTCATACAAAAATTAAAAAAAATTCAATTTACATAGTTAACGTACGTCAGAGCCACGTGCTGTTCGGTACGTGTCAATCAAATTATATGTGATTATATCGAGGATGATACAATTCGAGCTAATCACTGGGTTCACTACTACCAAAAAAGGAAGAAAAAATAACCTCAAGGCCAGGTTCAGGGCACGAGGGCACAAGCGTGCCCTTTGGGGCATACCAGGAACGTAAGTGTATGGTTTTACTGGCATCTAAATCGAAGGCAAAATCTTAAAGCTGATTGGTGTACATTTTTTCTCATGATCATTACCTGTTTTATTTAGAGGGAGGTTAAAGCGAAGTGAAATTTAGTTAGGAGTTTATGCAGCATGTAGATCATGTATTAACTTCCACTCTAACCAAACCCAACAATTTTCATGTATAAAAACTTATCGTAAATTGGTCATAAGATGATTATATTGCAAAAATTCGTTCTTCTTTAGTAAATGATTGTGGCTTACATGTGCCGCTGCGCGTCACATGTAAGCCAATCATGAAATGATAATCTGAAGTCATTTGTAATACTTCATTATTACGATCAATGGCTGCCATTTAAAGTAAAATCGGTTTACTTTTATTAAAAAATGATTCATAATACCAGTACGATCACATGAAATGTGAGAGGGATGGTTCCGTTCATCTTTTTAGATGCACTACGTTGATTTTTGAAAATCATTATTCCAACCAAAAAGGATTTTTCATTTATTCACAATTACAATATACCAGTACGATCACCATGAAATGTGTGAGGGATTAATGTTTTTGGGCGTGGCCTATGCTGATTTTCGCAGAATCCTTTTTTAGTAGAAGTAATGGTTTTCATTTATTCATTTTTGGAAGGAGTCAACATTTTTACATATACTGTAACGTCGATTATGCAATATGATGCAAGCATGATTATAAAATTTGAAAATTGTGCCTTCAAATTTATAGTTCGTCCGTTTAACGCATTACGACATTTTAGATCATTCAAAATTTATAATAGTAGTTACCGTAACATTTTGATCGTCTACATGATTGGGGATATATGGCCAGTTTGTTTACTTGATTGTTGCGTGCGAATATTCTATGATTATATTATCGTCATAGATTATTACAAGATTTTTGAGACTTTCTTAAAATGAATTAATAAAAAAAAACATTATTCCTACCAAACTAGAATTTCATATGGTCATGCTTATTTTATAATGGCCTCAAGCATCATCAACTGCAATAATTAAAAACGATCTGTAGTATCATACTTTTGTTTTGCCTCTCATTTTGGGGTTCTAACTATGTAGACACAGATGGGTTATTCTCCTGCCTATCGTGCAACCTGCGCAGCTTTCATAGGATCGGATTTTTCTATTTATTTTGCATGTGCTTGACTGCCGTCACAGCAGGTCATGAGAAAGCTGCATAAATGACTGACATCCCGTCAGGTCACAAAGACTGCATACATATATGACTGTAGTCCGACAGGCCATATCACAAGACAAACTTGCAAACCACGCCCAAACCTACCCTAAATGAATGTCATCCAGACAGGCCACCCAGAGATACTATGTTGGGCAAGGGGGGAGGGAACGATGTAACCAGACGAATGTCGGGTTTGCAGAAGAAACAAGGCTAATTTGCCAACATACCTCATTGGTACTGTATATACTCAGCAGAATACAATCGATTACTTCATACCTCTACATGTACTAACCGATTATTCAATTCTTACCTCATATTCCTCCTATACGCTCATACTTTCAAATGCCTGAGAACAAAATTACCTCATACTTACTTAACCATGATCGAGATCAGACCATCGACATGTGATCGTGACAGGACGAGTCACATGTCCGAATCCGAGCTGATTCGAGACAAAAACTGCCTCGATACTTGCGTATCGAGCAGTTTTAGTACGTTCCTGGTTTTAGCGCGACTGCGTCGCGCAGCTACCCTAATTGCTAGTAATGTGCCGCGTACGTACGTACTGTACACTAAAATTTTTGCCGATCACTTTTGCCAGCCAATCAGATGTCGGAAAATAACTATACGTACAGTACATGTTGTACTAAAATTTTTCAGGCATGGCACATCAATAGAGCCGATGGGCATGCATTGGTCATGTGATACCTACCTTGCACGTTTATTGGCTTGAAATCACTATGCGGTTATATAATATCAAATGAATAATCTTGAGATTTGTTACTCCAAAACCCCGATATTATGACAACTGATATCAATAAAACATACTTTTATTTTATAGATACGCTTGCAATCTACAGAATTGATTACTTAAGAGTCAATGGCTAAAGCTAAGGCGAGACCAACTGGATTCTGTATTTTACATTACCCCAGAGTCCCCCCTAGTGATGTGCCACGTACAGTACTATACTGTACGTACAGTACGTACTGTACGCTAAAATTTTTGCCCATTTATTAAGAGGGGTCGATAGAAATATTTATGTGCCAATTGACCAATCAAATTCGTTAATGGATCAACACCCGATGAAGCTTTCTTGTTAGATAAATTAAATTTGTACATATTGCATCTAAAGTAGCGATCTATCTAAAGTAGCTACTTTAGATATATAAAGTAGCGCCTTAATAAAATTAAGCAGATATGTACATAGTATATTACTAATTTGCTATATTAAATATTTGCTTATTAAAATAGGTTTAAACATTACATTAATTATAATATAAACTAACATTAAAAAAAATTAAAATATAACTTAGATACTAATTTAATTTTATTATATGATCTTAATTTTTTATATAAGCACTATACGTACTGTACGCTAAAAAAATTTGGGTATTATTTTAATGATTACACATCACTAGCTGCATACTTTAAAATGATGCAGATCACGAGAATTTTGCCTATACGTGAAGTCTTTTTCTTGGATAAGCATTATATAATTTTTTATTTATTAATTTTTTTTTTTTTGCTATTGAATCAAATTTATCTGGCCTAATTAGCAACTCGACTAAAATCTCTGAACTAAATTTAACTTGAAATCAATTCGTTTATAATAGATTTACTACAGTTTGTTCATTTTATATGTTCGTTTCATTTGCCTCTCTTCTGGGAGTCCTGGAAAGTGATGTTAACCAGATAATTAACTTCGAACGACCTAAATATTTATCTATTGAAATAGAATTAAATATTATATTAATTGTAATATAGACTAATATTAAAAAAAATTTTAAAATATAACCACTAGAGCAATTTTACTATATAAGTACTATACGTACTGTACGTACTGTACGTACTGTACGCTAAAAAAATTTGGACATCATATAAATGGCACATCACTAGTCCCCCCTCTCTCTCATAGCAAAAAAAATTTAGATAAATATACATAGGGCTACGGTAAATTTCGGAAAATTTTATACAGTCACGGAACAATTCGGAAAAATTTTTTTTGAAAAAAAAATTTAAAATTTTACTATGTGAATCACCCACAACCCCGGAGGGGAGAGGGCGTAATGTAAACTACAGAATCCAATTGGTCTCGCCTAACTTATCATCTTTTCAAATCATGGGAGTTATAACGTATATTATGGTGCACGTGATCAAATAGGGCATGCCTCAACCTAGGGTGTCCAGGATTATGCGATGCGATATTATGCGCATAATTGACCATTTTTTCGCATCGCATATGCTTCGCATAATTAAGAAAAAGGCATAAAGCACGTGCGTGAGATTTGATTGGCGGAAGAATGTGGTTTGATGAAGTGTGAATTCCGAAAACTTCCGCAAAAAAGTTCGAAATATTCCGAAAAATTGGCATAATTGACAAAATCTAATTAAGAAAATGCATAATTCGCATCAATCGCATAATTGACCTTTGTGTAATCGCATAATTTACCCAATCGCATCGCATAATTCTGGACACCCTACCTCAACCCAAGGCATGTCCCTGTGGGCATGCTTAATTTTTTAACCGTGCTCCGAACCCTAACTCAATGCTATTAATAAATATAAGTTGGATATTCATAAAATGGCAAAAAAGACACGATTTAATACGTGCCGATCCTATTTTAGTTTATTTGTATACATGTACTGTACAATTATTGTCGCAGATCATAATTTAAAATGAAATCTACATTCTATACTTAACCTGCTAGCCTTCTAAAACCCATTAATACTTGTTTATTATAATTATTTTTAAAACTAACCCTAACCCTAAACCCTAACCCTAAAAAATGCACCCCCAAAAAAATTTAGTTTTCGAGATTTTATACTATCATTTCATTTTAATCTGGTAATAAGCACTTATTCAAATTTCCTTTTTTGGTATTGTTTTTGACGATTACATAATTTATGGGTACATAATTTATGGTTATTGTATGGATGAAAAATAACCTCAGGGTCGTTTGAAGTTAATTTTTCGGTTAACATCACCCCTTCCCCTTTGATGTTTTCCGGTAAAATGAACATATAAAGAAAGTAAAAATTAAAATTAATAAAAATACCGTATAATCACCAAATAACGCGATGAGGTGTGATTTCGAATTTCGGCCTAAATTAAGCTTAATTCAGGCGGAAATTCGAAATAACTCCCTATACGTTATTTCGCGGTTATACAGCGAATATAAAAAAAAATAAAAAATTATTAAAAAAAAACGAGAAAAAAAAATAAAAGATAAAGCTAAAATTTTAGTTCCTGCTTGGCTGTCCTCTCATATATGTTTATTTCAGTTTAGATGAAACGATTCAACAAAAACTGCTGGAAAAAGAGCTTCCGAAGTGTTTTTTTATTCGATTGTGAAAAGCTAGAGAACTAGTTTAATGAGTAAGAGGAAATATTTAAATAAGCATTTAACTTTTACGGAAATAGCAATTACAAACCAATTATTCGAATCGATACTTTTTTGCATTAATTTTTAAGCCATCCGATCAGTGATTTATTTCATTCAATGAGGGATAAAGTTTGCATTCGACCAATAGGAATTTGGGGAATTAGTAAACCCAAAACTCCGATCTGTGATCGCTCATACATATGCATTTCAAAATGATGCTGATCCGATCACCAGATCACGAGAATTTTGGCTGTAAAAATTGTACGTACGAAGTTCTTTTCCTCGGATGAATGCATTGTATAATTAATTAATTATTTATTTTTGCTCCTCTCTTATAAGAGGAATGTAATGTTAACTAGAATCTCTTAACTTGAAGTCAATTCGCTATAATAGATTTACTACATTAAAAACAGGTTGTTCATTTTATATGTTCGTTTTATTTGCCTCCACCTGAGAGTCCTGGAAAGTGATATTAACTGAAAAATTAACTTCAAACGGCCTTGGTCATGGGATACCTTACTTGTCGTTTATTGGCTGAAACCACAATGTTATAATTTTTGGTTATATAATATTAAATGAAAAATCTTGAATTTATTACTCCAAGTCCCCGTATTATGACAATCTGTTATCAATAAAAAATACATTTATTTTATAGATACGCTTGCAATCTACAGAATTGAATAGAATTGAATACTTAAGAGTCACTGGCTAAAGCTAACTTATCATCCTTTCAAATCATGGGAGTTATAACGTAAGCTTATATTATTGGCACGTGACCAATATAGGGCATGCTATTTTTTAACCGTATCCGAACCATATTCAAGGCTATTAATAAATATAAGTTGAGTATTCATGAATGGCAAAAAGACACGATTTAATATGTACCTATCCTATTGTAGTTGTTTATAGTTTGATTATAATTTTTTACTCGTATACGCGTACAATTATTAAGTACTAAGCATTCATTCAAATTTCCTTTTTTGGAATTGTTTTTGATGACTACATAATTTATTGTTATTGTATGGATTAAAAAATAACCTCAAGGCTATTAATAAATTAAGTTCGGTGTTCATAAAATGACAACATGACATGATTTAATACGTACCGATCCTATTTAGTGATTTACAATTTTTTTTTATTCGTACGTATAGACGTACAAGTATTAAGTACTAGATATATTCAAATTTCCTTTTTTGGAATTGTTTTTGACGATTACATAATTTATTCTGTAAGCAATAGAATTACCAACTTACACCGCATAAGCACACATGAAAACCCATTACACGGCATAACCATAAATGGCAAAAAGGACAAAATTTAATGCTAGTAGACTAGAATGATCAGTATGATCAATTATTAAATTTAATATACCAGGACGTAATTATGCTTGCATGACGGAGTGTGCCATCTAGAACGGTGTCCGCGAAAACTTGGACGTTATAAATCTATGATTTCACATGTTAATCAGCTGTGCTGGTGTAATTGTACGTTGAAATTCGTGTTATTCTGAGACAATACGTAATATTATATGAAACCAAATGAGGTAAACTAATCTTTATCGTTATCAACAGATTGCCTTAAGATTCAAATTGTGTATATTGCGATTTATTAATTCGATTTTATTGAGTTTTCATTTAATAGTATCAGATTTACAAAAAAAAAAAATTGTCGGTGAAATATATTGTCTACGAAATGATTTGTCTATGAATTAATCGTTTGTAAAATAATCTTGTTGTAAAGTAATTATCTATGACTAAGTTGTCTATAAGGTAATTGTTGGTGAAATAATATGAACGTAAATTCACTTATTTATTATGTGTCGAGTACGTACATATTTTTTTTAATGCAACAGTAGGTATACTTAATTAAAAATTTTTATCCTGTTTTGTAGTCAGATTATAGTGAATTTATAGAATTTAAAAGCTATAACTAATATGCTAGATAGCCTAATATTATTGTTATTTTTTCAACTTTTTTCCCTTGTCTCACACCTGTACACTACATGTAGTAATTCTTTGCGTAATCTAAATCACCCTCTTTTTAACAGTATGGTTAAGAATAAAATAGAAGCTGGGCACAAAAAGATGATATAACAATGCTGGCTACAATTATAATTAGTAATAAAATAGTAGAAGTATAGTCGATAGCGCAATAATGGATAGAGAAAAATTAAATCACCAATATTATTTAATTCTCAAGATAATGAGTTTTATCTCCTCCAAAAATTAATTTATTATTATATTAATTATAATACAATTGATCCACTCAAAACTGATCCTGTCAAAACTGATAACTGATAAAAAATTAATCTACCAAGTCTGTTTCTGCTATATGAATATAATGGTTAATGATTTTAAATCCAATAACTTTTCCACCATACATACAGGCTCAACAATATATTGTTATTGGATGCTTCGCATCCAATACCGGATTTATTTCCTTTTTCTTTATAACACATGAGCTTAATTGAGACTATTTGGCATATAATACCTGTAATTCACCATTTTACTAATTCTTGATTACGGGTTTTCACTCTTATTTTCAATGAAAATCTAATTCGAACTTAATAGAGAAATAACGTCCAGCCGACAATTAATAAAATGGGAGAATCATACGGGCCGATTTTTGGAATTTATAAGTAGAGTGTATTTTTTAAAACTTTAAAGCTAAATAACTTCTGAATCACTAGTCCGTTTTAAATGATTTGACTGCCAAAATGTTCGTCTCTTTGAGACGATTTCAATGAGCCCAAAATCACTAATACCCAATCACAGGATCGTGAGATAATGCGCTGTCAAATAGTGACGCACCTAGAGGGTGGGGTTGATTGGTTAGACATAGGTCTAACCAATCAACCCCGCCCTCTAGGTGCGTCACTATTTGACAGCGCATTATCTCACGATCCTGTGATTGGGTATTAGTGATTTTGGGCTCATTGAAATCGTCTCAAAGAGACGAACATTTTGGCAGTCAAATCATTTAAAACGGACTAGTGATTCAGAAGTTATTTAGCTTTAAAGTTTTAAAAAATACACTCTACTTATAAATTCCAAAAATCGGCCATATGTAACATCTTTATTCCACGCTTTCCAGGGAAAAAAATAATACTGCATTTGTTATTAAGAAAATAAATTAATGTAAGTAATAGGCTCTATTTCTGAAATTTTTTTTTTAGATGTACTCATATAACGTTCTGGTTTTAGCGCGACTGAGTCGAGCGGTACCCTAATTTTTATTGATCAATTGCAATGACAAGATCTGCACGACATGGGCATAAAATACCCCCTATTTTAACATTAATATCAGAGTAATATAGGTATTTTCTACTCACACTGTACATTTCCGGTTATTTCATCGAGAGCTTCCAATATTTATATATAGGATTTTGGGTCAAGATCATGAACATCAAAAATCCAGATAGTACTAAATCTCAATGTATTAAATCCCAAAAACTGATCCTGAGAGGTAACAACCCAAACTAAATCCTGAAAAAAAAATTAAAGTTATGAATATTTTCGTTTTTTTCCGGATTTAATTTTCGGGATATTACCACTTCGGGATTTAACACATCAGGATTTGATGTTCGGGATATTGACCCAAAATCGATAGACAGAAATCTTAATTATAATAGTGAATAAAAATTTGGGATTTAAACGGTATCCACTTCTCATGATTTCTATTTCGATTTATTTAGTTTTAATGATTATCATTAAGTGCATTTAAAATCAGCTCTTTCATTGTGTTTTATATTAAACTAGTTTATAAGTATGGTCTAAAATAAAGAAAAAATTTTCACGGTTTCGTAAGTTAATAGGTGATTCAAAGTTAACTTATTTCAAAAACAAGTAGGGGTTTAAAAACTCCTATTTTTGGTTTGAAATTTTGAAATCAGATAATGAAATAGGTGTTATTCGGAGATGAAATAAACATCCTTAATATATAAATAAGCTTACAAATTAAAATATATAAAGTTTATGAAGCACTGATTTCAAAATAATTACATCACTAATTTAATTTGAAATCAGAAACCCTTAGCATTAGGTTTGGAATCACCCTAATGATAAGATTATAAATTATCTGAAATTGATAATCCGTAATTCACGCATACATTTATCATATTTATGTTGATTTAATCAATAGGTCACTTCTTATTAAATTTTTTATTTAGATTAATTTAACTGGCATGCATTGCAATATTTTATTCATCAATGTATTTAGTTCTTCGTCATTTTTTAACTTATGTCGATTCGAAATTGACTTATGTCATTTACAAATTTAAAAATAATGTTATTACGCAATTAATGAAAATTTATTAAGCAGTACAAATTTATATACGTAGGCTACAGTTTTGCGCAGTTACATAAATTTTAGGCCAAGCAAACTAATAAAAAATCATCTATTTTTACAATTACTGTAAAATACAACCACATCACCTTGTACAGAGAGATTTATCCTTTTGCAATTTTTTTTTCAACGGCAACAATTAGGTTGATTTTTTGATGTTATTTTTACTGGAACGATCTTTTCTAAGTTGGAAAAATATTCATTTCATTTGCTGCTGTCGCAGGCCAATAAATGAATTTCGCAATTAAAAAAAATTCAACTCAAATGGCAAGCACTAAACGATTTACGCTTGAACTAAAATGAGTACAAGTGTTTTACTTATTAATGGGTCGAACGTTTTGAAAAAATAAGGCACTGATTTTTATTAATTTACGTTTTGCTTATATGCTCATATTTTGACTATAATTATTACATCATAAATTAATTGTACGACTTTGACTCATACAGAATTTATCTTACTTCGGTATACTCTTTTGTACTACCGACTGTTGCACAATTGATTTTACTTTCGATATCTTAATGGTTATTTTACTTCGGTATTCTAATTACATTACCGACCGTGCATAATTCTACTCTCAAACCTTCCCATTCCGAAGACAAGTATCAAATTTTTTATTTTTTTATTTATTTTTTTTTATTTTATTTTATTTTTTATTTTGTTTTTTTACTTGATTTTTTTATTTTTTTGTTTTTAGTTTTTTATTTTATTTTATGTATTTTTATTATATTTATTTTATTTTATTTCTTTTTATTTATTTCTCTTTTTTGATTTTTAATTTTTATGCTAACATTTTTCATTTCCATTACTATAGATCCAGTTTGATATCCCTCAACAAGTGTATCACGTACTATGTCCACCATGATGCTGTATCAAATGATTGGTCTTCACTATATTTATAGATATATAATTAGTTATTGTCAATAAATTTGCTTATATAAATATGCATAAATTTATAAAATTTTTTACCATTTGATATATGATAATTTCATTTTGCTGTTTTCGCCAAATTCATCAATTTGTCTTGAAGATTGAAATAAACTTTGCTTGAAACTGGCTTGTCTCAATGAAATCGTAGTATTTAGGGGGACCACATCAAGTGAAGGATAATCTGAAGCTTCTAGCAGTTCAAGTTCATCTGCTGGGTACCAATGTTCAAGTATCCCAAATTGACAGGCAAGTTGATATAAGTTATAGTTGGGCATTTTTTGGATAATTTTGCAAGGTAAAGATTGACAATCAATGTTTTGCCTATCAATATCTGGAATATGAACTTTTACCAAATCGCCAGGGTTGAATTTTTGATCATGTTTAGTTCTATATTTTTGTTGCATTCTATTTTGTATAATATCATAATTCCTTTGAATGTTTAAAATAGCTGATTGGTGAAAAGTTTCATGCTGTAAAAATTGTAAAAATAAATAAATATTATTATTATTATTATTATTATTTTTTAATCAAAACAAATAAAATATTTATATTTTATTTACTTCATGTGCAATAGTATTAGATTCAATATCAAAATGTGCTTGCCATTTTTCTTTCTCTTGTACAGTATAATGTTGACTTTCATCAAAATCATCATCAGAATCCTCAATTACAATAATTTCATTAGAATTGACTAGTCTGTCTTCAATTTTTATAATATTAGTATTTTTTTGCTTATCTGCACTGTTATTTATTTCAGGCCATTCATCTGCATCACTATTCATTTCTTGTAAATCATCTACATCAAGAATTGTATCACTATCATCGTAGTTTTCTTCAAAATTTTCTATTTCATTATTGATTTCTGATATAATAGTTGGTTGAAAATCCATTTCAGATCTTAAAGTATGACCATCTAATGATGAATCTGATCCTTTAGCTGATAAATAGGAATAATTATCATTTTCAAGCAAATTAAGCAAATTTGTATCACAATGTGGAAGTTGCCTAAATACTAACTGATAGGGAGCTGACTTTTGTGCAGTGCAGTGTTGGCTGTTTATGGTCCCTAAAAAACATATTAATTAGTTAAAATAATAATAATAATCAATAATCTTAGTATAATACTTACAAACAACAAACTTTAAACCAGTACTCCAGTCACTTCGATTTGTATCTTCCATCCAGGCTGCCAATTTAGATTGGAGAAAATTATTCTCCTTTTCAACTAACCCTTGATAACGTGGATTTTGAGGTTGCCCATGAATAATTCTAATATTTGGCCACAGTTTTAGAGTTTCTTCAACAACTTTTTCAACAAATTTATCACCATTATTAGAGTAAAGTATTGCAGGTGGGCCATATATAAGACAAAAATTAAGTAAGCATGCAGCTGCTTCTTCTGCAGTTTTGGACCTTGATGGCTCCGCATAAGAGAATCTAGAAAAATGATCTTTTATATGAAATATGTATTTATATATTCCATCAGGTTCTGATGTCATGTCTATTGTATTAATCTATAAATAGATTATATTAATACTATAATTTATTATTGAATACAAAAAAAAACCCAAATTCTTACTTGTACGTGATTTAAAAAACCTTCAGCGACAATTGGACGAGTTGGGGTAACTTTTTTGACGGCTCGAGAGGCAATGCAGAATTTGCATTCACGTATTGCATCTTTAACCACTTGCTGTGGAATATAACAGTATCTAACACGAATCTTAAAATTAAAGGTAAATATTATTATTATTTTTTTTTATTAAAAAATTTTTTCATGCTTACTTTTTTCCATGTTTTATTTTGACCGCCATGCTCAGTCGCCTGATG
Source organism: Gigaspora rosea (assembly GCA_003550325.1). Classification (NCBI taxonomy): domain Eukaryota; kingdom Fungi; phylum Glomeromycota; class Glomeromycetes; order Diversisporales; family Gigasporaceae; genus Gigaspora; species Gigaspora rosea. The sequence continues at coordinate 276,595 of QKWP01000437.1, forward strand.
TGCTGCGCAAATCACATCATAAAAACTTTCAACTGGACAGACTTGTGTTCCTAAGTTATTTTCAGCTTGATTTATTAAATGAAGTTCTTCGGCTGTACCGATTTGAATGATCTTAAAAACATGTGTAACCCAATGTTTAACATTTGGGTTATGTGGAAGGTTTGGATGTTTAAGTATATTCAAACACTGATTATAGCGATTCCTATTCATTAAACAACGTTTATTTTTCCTCTTGTTAATGAAAGATTTTAAGACTCGATCAAAAGTTTCACGATCCAGAAAACTATAACGTCGTTGCGATTCCATGATTGTTAATGAAAAATTAAAAAAAGCGAAAATGTAAATTTTTTTCGTATTTATATTGTGTCATCAATTATTGATCGTCATCAATTATGGGATCATCAAATCATTATGGTGAGTCTAACAACTGTTGCATTGCATTATAACCGATCTGTGTTATTTAAATCAGTGGAAACTGAAAATAACGTGTTGATTAGGAATCGACGAATTTTGTGATCAATGCAGAACACATATACCTCTTATTGGTATCTTATCTGTGCTGATTTGCTTAATAAACAGTCATTTTTCAACTCGATTTGGCTAATAATTGCAACATAAAATTGAAATGTTCGAAATAATCTAAATTATTATAAATTTATTTAATTGATAAATCACTTCCTAATATGTTTCTTTATTTAGATTAATTTAGCTGATGTGCAGAAATAAGAATGGGGGTTTCAAAGTTAACAAATAAGTGACGCATTTGAAATAAATAGGATTTTTTCAATAGCATTTTTACTATGTTGTATTATAAATCGGAAAATCAAATATGATTCTTTGATTTTAACTTTGAAACCCCCTAATGTATCAATCCGATTTTATTTTCAATTAGGTTTTGAACACACTTATTAGCTAACTTTCGATTTTCCATATATATCTTTATATAATTACCACGGCTATACATGGTGCCGAAATTATTTTAGGTTTTGGGACCCGAAATTAAAAATTTTTTCCGAAATTGTTTTTAACCCAAAATTTTTTGATACTTTTTTTGAATAGACGAAATTATAAGGAACATAAATATATAAATTTTATTTGCTCTTCCTTATAAAAAATTTTAATTTATTTTTGGAAAACTGAAATAGGCATTTTTCAAAAATCAATTTCGGTGGCATGTATGACCACGGCCATTCACTATTTTAGCATTCCTTGTTTACAAATGAAACCATTTGAGCAAATCCTGCATTTTTTGTTATAGTTTTTCACCAACAGGAGCACCAACTGATCGATAATATCTCGATTTTCTGGATTTTCTACAAACATGACCATCATAAGCTTTTGTTCTTTGGTGGCTTTTTAAATTTCTCTTTGGAATCATTAGTGAATTATCGCAATTTAACAATAAATGAATCTTTTGGAAGAAAATAAAATGCTTTGAAATTTTGAACGAATGCTTTTTTTTTTTTCTTTTGTTATACAATATTGATATCGTTATTGTACAAAGTAATATTTGTAATAACTATAACATAATAAGACTACACTGATTTCAGAATTTTCCGATTTCATGAAATAAGGATCTCCATATACACCCATTTCACTTCCTGATTCAAAATCTTGAATCACAAATAAGATATTTCAAATTTCTATTTATTTTCAAATACGTAACTTTTTTTTATTAGCTTTGAAACTCTTAATATTCTGATTTAGAACTTGATCCGTTATCAATTTCATATTAAATTTGACGGAAAAATTTGCCGATGATTAATTTCGGTGCTCCTCGGTGTTACAAGGTTGTTAATGGAGTGGCATACTCCGGAGCGGCTCCGGAGTGAGACCAACACAAGCTGGAGTGGGTTAGATATGCTTAAAAATCTAGAGCGAAACTGGATCAACTCTAATCAAATCTGGAGTAGCTCCGGAATGAGCTCAACTCAACTTGGGTTGTGTTGAGGATAGTTCGTCCCAATTCAACCTAACCCAACCCATTAACAACTCTAGGTGTTACAATATACAAATGCAGTAATACATATTAATGTCGCCGAATAAAGCCCAGAATTCTAATTCTAAAGATAGATTAGTATGAACTTCATAATAATCAGGGTATATTCAGCAAAAAAGGGGTTCTACATTTAGATCTGATCAAGAAAATCATGTTTTTGTAGATCTGCCAAGCATACTGTAAATATTAAGGAGGGAGAGTATATGCTTTTAACTCTAATAGTTACTACAGTCAACTCTTTCTATGCCGAACTCTCGAGTCTAGCCAAAAAAAAAAAAAAAAGTTCGCTATAAAAAATTACTATGTTTTCTTAAGAAACCATAGTTTTTTTTATACCGAACTATTAAGAAATTTTAAATTTTTAAGTTCATTATATCCAGAATTCATTATAACGATGTTCGTTATATTCAGAGTTGACTGTAGGAGATAAGTTTCTGATTTACTCGAATAAAGTTCTCTTCAGCACTACAATCGCCTACTTCCTTTATTTTCCTTAAGAAAATTGAAGGAAATTCTCTATATATGTATCTCTTTATTGAAGTCAAATTCATTCGTTATATGCATTTGAATTTAACGACACGTTAACGTATTACCTAGCACATTAACGTACTACCTAACAGTCTAGTGCTATTAAAAATGATACTGCTGAGCCTAGCTCGTTGAGTGCTATCTAGAATTTTCATAATTCTTATCCCTTAACACGCATACGTGCTAACACGTTACGAAGATTTTACAAAAAGGAGCGATTATAAGTTAATCCAAGTTTAGACGGATTTGACTAACATTTAATGAATTATACTAAAATAGAAATGAAGTTATCTATACTAAATAAAGAAAAGAAGATCTATACAAATATGGGGGTAAACCTATTTAGATGAAGATCCATGCTGTCTGATGATCTAAGCATACTCGACCAATCAAAATCATCACGGGTTACACATTACATTCGTTTTAAATAAAAAAAAAAAGTTTATCAAATTTGGTCAGGTGTATATCGAGAAAATTTCACTCCAATTTTAGAAAAAATATGTTCTATTATCAGTAAGTTAAATGCTTTAAAACTTTGAGCGAAGCTTTCTCGATAACCACCCGATCAAATTCTATGAAAATTTTTTTATTTTAATTACAGTAAACCCTTAATAAGCACGCACCTGTGACCAAACTTTAACAACGTGCACTTAGGTGATATCGAGAAAACTTCGCACCGTCTGTCAGTAAATTAAGTGTTTCTGAATTTTAAACGAAGTTTTATCGACAAACACCTAATCAAATTCTATGAATTTTTTTTATTTTAATTCACATATTGGGAGAATTAAAATAAAAAAAATTTTAATGAATTTTGTTAGGTTGTTATCGAGAAAAACTCGCTCAAAATTTAGAAATAATCTATCTCATCTGTTAGTAAATTAAGTGCTTATGAATTTTTTAAAGCTCTGAGCGAATTTTTTTCGATAACCACCAACCAAATTAAATAAAACTTTTTTTAAATTCTATGAATGTGTAAAATTAAAATAAAAAAACAATTCATTGAATTTGATCAGGTGGTTATTGAGAAAATTTCGTTCAAAGTCTTAAAAAATTTTAGAAGCACAATTTACTAATAAATGGACAGATTCTTTCTAAACTTTGAACAAAGTTTTTTTGATAGCCACCTGATCAAATTGATGAATTGCTTTTATTTTAATTCTACACATTCGTAAAATTAAAATTAAAATAAAATTTTCATCGAATTTGGTCAGGTAGTTATCGAGAAAACTTTGAAATTGTGCTTCTAAAATTTTTTAAGACTTTGAGCGAAGTTTTCCTTGATAACTACCTGATCAAATTCGGTAAATTGCTTTTTACAAATTCGTAGAATTAATTTAAAAAAGTTTTATTGAATTTGGTTAGGCGGCTATCGAAAAAACTTTGCTCATAGTTTTAAAAAATTCATGAGCACTTAATTTATAACAGATGGGACAGATTCTTCCTCAACTTTGAGCGAAGTTTTCTCGACAGCGACCTAACAGAATTCAATAAAAATTTTTTCATTTTAATTCTCCTAATATGTAGAGTTAAAATATAAAAATGTCCATCGAAAAAACTTATCTTTACTTAATTTAATGACAGACGGAACAGATTCTTTCTAAACTTTAGCCAAGTTTTCTCGACAACCACCTGACCAAATTTGATGAATTTTTTTTTTAATTCTACTAATATGTAGAAGAATTTTATCAGGTGGTTATTGAAAAAACTTCGCTCGAAGTATTAAAAAATTCAGAAGCGCTTAATTTACTAACAGACGGGACACATTTTTTTAAACTTTGAGCGAAGATTTCTCGATAGCCACCTGACCAAATTCAACCAAAATTCTTTATTTTAATTCTACTAATATGTTAAATTAAAATAAAAAATTTTCATCGAATTCGATCAAGTGTTTATCGAAAAAACTTCGCTCAAAATTTTAAAAAATTCAGCACTTGATTTATTGACAGACGGGACAGATTCTAAACTTGCGAAGTTTTCTCGATAACACCCGACCAAATTCAATAAATTTTTTATTTTAATTCTACTAATATATAAAAATTTCTCATCGAATTTGATCAGGTGGTTATCGAGAAAACTTCACTCAAATTTTTAAAAAATTCAAAAGCACTTACTGATGAACAGAACATAATTTTTCTAATATTTGAGTGAAATTTTTTCGACATACACCTGACCAAATTTGATGAAATTTTTTATTTAATTCTACGAATGCGTAGAATTAAAATAAAAATTTTTGTTGAATTTAGTTGGGTAGTTATCAAGAAAACTTTGTTCAAAATCTTAAAAACACGCAAAAAAATTGATATGCATGATTACCCGTGATGAATTTTGATTTGTCGACAGTATGGATCAACTAACATCTTGCCGGGTAAATAGATGTACGCGGTAAACTACTCGGGAAATTCGAATCTTTAATGTCACAAATTCGAATTTGTAACAATACTTTAGTATAAATTTGCATTTAAAAATTTGAAATATTTTAAATAATTTATTAAATTAGTATAATTTAACGTTTTTAAAAAATTATACATCCGCTTATGCTTTATTAAATGAGCCAATAAAAATTTGAAATATTTTAAATAATTTATTAAATTAGTATAATTTAACGTTTTTAAAAAATTATACATCCGCTTATGCTTTATTAAATGAGCCAATAAAATTTTTTAGCATAAAAGGAGAACTCTCCCCTTTCTACCATGCATTCTTAGAACGACTTTTCACTTGGCGACACTCATGCACCACTATAGGTAAATTGAAAGAACTGTTAATTCAGTGATATTTTCATGCCAATCACATTACATGATTAAACATTTAGGGTAAATGTTAGGTACAGGGATGGCACGTTACTATGTCCAATTTTTTTTGGACATATGTTCATTTTCAATTGGACATATGTCCAAAAAAATTGATCCAAATTAGACATCGTGACATGCCATCCTAGGTGACAGCAGTGTTGTACATGGGACAGTTGGGACATGAGTTGGGACATTTTGGGACATTTTGGGACAATTTTATAAATTGAAATTACCTAAAATTTTATTAAGATAATATAATTTAATTTTGTTAAAAATGTGTTCAGCACCTAAAAAAATATATAATTATATATTTTTTTTCAATTGATTTATTAATTATTAAGACTTGGGACATAGTTGGGACACTTGACACTGGGACGTTGGGACATGGCAAAAAAAAGCTGGGTCAGCGAAAATGTACAACACTGGGTGACAGTATAGTTTAGGCTGAACTGTTAGTGCTAGTAATCGAAGACTTCATTGCATGATTTCACGTGATGTGACTAAAAAAACTTGTTTTTTAAACTTATCGATTAGTTGGCCAATCGAATGATTAGTTGACTATCGATTAATCAACTAATTGATTGACCAACTAATCGATTACCAACCAATCGATTGACGATTGGAAAACTAATCGATTGTTGAATAAATAATAAACGAAACTTGGTAAAATACACGCAAGTTAGCAACTGAAACAGCCGGGTTGATTTTCTTATATGATCGGTTGATCAATCGACCAATCGATTAATTGACCAATCGACTAGTCGATTAATCGATTAGTTGGCCAATCGGCTAGCAGATTAGTCGATTATTTATAGTTATTGTATGGGTTGTAGTGAATAACCAGTACACACGGGGTTATTCAACACCCATATAATAACTATTTTATTGCACGGTGTCTGACGTAACAATCCCGTGCCAATAAGTAAATGAAAAAAGCACGGGTTGTCACATAAGACCCGTGCAATAAATCGATTAATCGACTAAGTTGGTTCTTAAAATTCAAATCGATTAGTTGTCAACTTTACAACTAATCGTTATGCTGTACCAAATTTAGTAAAATAATGTGTTATTGATTATAAGCGAAACTCTACTATTATAAATTTTAAAAAATAATTTTACAATATTTTTCAGTCATTACAGAGTTTTTATTTAATCCATACTATTAATTAAATAATTGCTATTCTCTATAGCTACATACTTAACAATTTAAATTAATAGCAACATAAAAATAAAATAAAATAAAGTAAAATTAAAATTTACATTAAACTTCTTAAATATCTTTTTAACTGGCCATTTTAACATTTATAGTTACTGTAAATTTTTAAATCTTAATTATAAAGCTCTCCGAGTTTCGGAATATCTCAATTATTTTACACAATAATATTAACATTCTTTTGGAATTATATAATGCAAAAATGCGAATGTATCTTTTATGCACGTGAGTTACATAAAAAAATACCAAATATGATTGGCTCCTAAAATAGTTAGCCAATTAAATTATCGTATGGGTCTTATGTAGCAACCCGTGAAAGCTTATCGCACGAGTTTATATGAAAATCACATGATTTTAATATATACCCCTTATGAATGTATATTATTATAGCAATTTTTTAGAATTAATTTATATTATATTATTTTAAACTTCTGTTGGGCGAAGAATTAAGGCGACTTTTAAAATTTAATGGTTTTAAATTTTCAAAAAATTAATATTTGATCGGGTGATTTTAAAATTTTCAATCGTTGGGTGAAGAACTAATATTGAATCGGGTGTTTTTTTAATTCTCAATCATCAGACGAAGAACTAATATTAGACCGGGCAATTTTTAAAATTCTTAATTGTTGGGCGAAGAACTAATATTAGATTCGGCGAGTTTTAAAATTCTTTATCGTAAAGAACTGATATTAGATCGGGAGATTTAAAATTTTCATTCGTCGGGTGAAAAACTAATTAGATCAGGCGATTTTAAGAATCTCAATCTTTGGACGAAGAACTAATATTAGATCAGGCGATTTAAAATTTTCAATTGACCCAATATAGTTGTTAGACGAAACCTTGAGGTTTCGCGCTGACGAAACGCGAAACCTTGAGGTTTCGCGCTGACGAAACGCGAAACCTAGTTTCGTCTTTCGTCAATTAAAATCTCAAATGACGAAATGACGAAAGGTGACGAAACTGGCGAAAGGTGACGAAACTGACGAAAGGTGACGAAACTGACGAAAGGTGACGAAACTGCAAAGGGTACAAAACTAATAAAAGATGAGAAACAGAAGCAAGTGTAAGTAAGGGCGCCACTGGCTCCTACATTTATGTTTATATAAAACTAAAATTTAAAACATACAATTATATCAATTTTAATAAGTAACTTAAGAAGTAATTTATCAATTAAGCAAATTAGCACAATTAAGAAAATTAACAATAATACATGGATTATTCTA
>QKWP01000437.1:285312-309408 GCA_003550325.1 Gigaspora rosea
TTTTTTTTTTTAGCGGGAGTTTCGTCATCTTGAATTTGGGTTTCGTCTTTCGGCAGCAGAATTTGAGGTTTCGTCTTTCGTCAGAGGTTTCGTCATTTTGGGGCTTAGGTTTCGTCTAACAACTATATGACCCAACGATATCATGTGATTGTCCGTGGTGTCCGGGGGAAAGACAAACAATAGAACATTTCATAATAGAATGCCGAATTAGTCGTAAGCTGTGGGACCTGGCATATAATATGTTCAGCCTCTTGCAGGATTCCGTACCCCCAGTCACGATGGAAGAAGTAATCACAGCATCCAATTTGAAGGCAACCCAGCCACACACGATAGTTATTTGGTTATACATCATGGTAGTATATGAAATATGGGTATGGTTCACAAACAAGCAGTGGGTAACGGCTCTATGCCAGAACTTGCATTGCGATTTATATGGAAAGCCAGAATCGCAAAAGAGATAAGGGTGGCATTAAACAGTCGCCTGCTCAAGAAAAAAGAAAGAGATTCGCTGAAGGAGATCTGTGGGAAGAATAGTATAGCTATGTAAATGTACAGATTAATTTGTATATATAATTAAGTTTAATAAATAACGTCACTCGACGTCCCCAGATAATTGCTATCTTGGGGGTTTAAAAAAAAAAAAAAAAAAAAAAAAAAAAAAAAAAAATTTCAATCGTTGGACGAAGAACTAATATTAGATCAGGCGATTCTAAAAATTCTCAATCATTGGGGGAAGAAGTAATACAGTATTAGATCAGGCGATTTTAAAATTCTCAATTGTTGGGCGAAAAACTAACATTAGATCGGGCGATTTTTAAATTCTCAATTAATAGTGAATAATTAATACGTAACAATGCTTTAATCAGAGTATATTTTAATTATTAAATAAAAAAAAACTTCCAATTAATATTAAATGACTTCGTTATTATTGCTTGTCTTTTATTTCTTATTATTGGAATTGGTTCGTTATCATTTTTCGATTGAGATATCTCTTGGGCTTAAAGAAAGGCTATACTTTTTTTAATTGCAATATTTCTTGAAGTTAGTGAGAAAATTGAATTTTTCTACTTGCGATATTACTTGCATTTTATAATTTATCGTGAAACTGCATTTTGGATTCGAGTTTGAACTATACTTCTTTTTTTTATAAGGTTAACTTAGAAGTTTTTTAAAAAAAAAAAATTTAATACCATATATGTTTATTTAAAATAAAAAACCATCGAACTAGATCTCAAAACCAATCTACATGCCACATAGTTTCTAAGTATTTCTCACTTTTGCAACAAATGAAACGTTGGGCTTCAGGTTTGTCAACCGTAAGGTCGCTGCTAGATATTTTAAAAAGAAGGAAAAATAAAATCGGAATTGGTAAAGAGAGTAAGAAGGAAAATCGGAATTAGTGAAACAAAAAAATGGTTAAATTATTACGCGACGCACGGGTTGTTACGTCAGACCCATACGATAACTATAATTTAACGTATAACTTAAACGCATAAATAAAGGATAAAATTGATTATGTTACGATATAAAATAAAAATTGTGATTTATTGTTTTCGAATCTTTTTTCTAGGATACCTATCACCGAGTTAACTGTTCTTCAAGTGCCCCTGCAACTACAATCGATTAGGAACGATGATTTTGAATAGTCAATTCCGTCCGTGATAAAATGAATTTTAAATTTCTGCGTAATTCTGTGCTCAAAATTTATGAATTCTGTATTAATCCGTGCATTAAAATTCATGATTTCCGCGTTTGTTATAATAACAAATAACAGAACTCAAATACTGTATTATGCATCCGTTATTGCTTATTTTTCAGATTATTTCGGATATTATTCAAAAATTTTAGCTCGACCACGCTCGTCTTTAGGTTCGTTTATTTCTACACCGGGACTTTTCGGGCTATATTTTTGGATTGTTTGCTTATAAATCCCCACATTCCGTGATATTTCCGCGCCATATTCCTACTTTCTGCGACAATTCCGTACTATTTTTACGCATTCCGTGCTTCTGCGGCATTCCGTGAAATGCAGAAAATCATCGTCCCTGCAATCGATTATATAACACTAAATCTTTAATTTGCGAATATGATACTTTCACAACAAATCCATTTGAAAATAGTCTGGAAAATTTAGAAGCCCTGTCAGTACGAGTAATTGGCAAACTCTTAGCTGTTAACAGATCTTCTGTGAGTTGAGTTCTCAAACAATTTCAAAGTAAGGCTTGTTGAAGAATTACTATCGCTTTTGGACCATTCAATATAGATGATATCAATACTTTAATGAAAGAAAAACCTGATTGGTATTCGCATGAATTACAATAAGAAATGGAGCTTTGGTTAGAACACAAAATTAGTCTTACATTGATTTGAATATACAAATAAGAATCATCCATGACGGCCCCAAAAGTGCAAGTGACGTAATTAGGTAGTTATCAAAATTCTAATTTGGCCGGAAATTAATTTTCAATTTTTTTGAACCCAAAAAAGAAAATTTGGCCTGCTTTCATTGTTAAATTTGTCTGAGAAAGATTTTTACTTGTAGTCGTTTGTGGTTTATTAGTAAAATTTTGTGTAATATGTCTGGCTGCCCCATAAGTTACGTCACTGTCACTTTTGGGATAGTCCTACAAATAAACAAATAAGATTTTTTATATTGCTAATTTTTTATTTTATATATATATATATATTATTTTATTTTAAAGTTTTTATTACTGTATAAGCGCAAAATAACACTCGTGTGCGTTATTTTGAAACGAAACCTTCAAAAAAAGGTTAAGTGTTTCGAATTAACGCCCCATGGGCGTTCCGAATTAACGCACGCCCTAATTTAGCATATAATTATTGTCGGAAAATGATATAGAATCGTCCTTCCATAAGTGCATTCTTTATAAGTGCGCTTCACATGCACTTTTTCCTTATAAGTGCTATAAGTGCACTTCACATACTTTCTTTCTATAAGTGCGCATCATTTGATCCACCTAATGTAATACAACATTATATTATATTACATTCCATAAGTGCGCATTCCGAAAGCACGCTTTTCCTAATTACATGCATTTATGGAAGATCGACTGTATTGGATTCAAAAAAATCACCCTTATTCCGAAATATCGCACATGGACGTATACCAAGTCAATTAATTAACGCGCATATGGGCGTTATTTCGTGCTTATACGGTTTTTTTTTTTTTTTTTTTTTTTTTTTTTTTTTTTTTTTTTTTTNTGAAACCGCCTAGATAAAACATATCGGCGTGTTTGGTTCATCACATGAGTAACCCAAAATTTTGGGGTCCAAATGTAGATCAACTTTTATGATTTGCCAATTTTATAGTCGAATTTTATAAACGAATTATTACTTACAAGTAAAATATATACTAAAGTAAGCATATTTTGCTATATAAAAATATGAATACTGTATAAACTTATTGTTAATATTAAAAAGCAAACTCATGTTTATATGTATAGTGTATATAGAAGCACTAAATAGAAAAGATCTAACTTGAATAATCATAGTATTATTAAAGATATGCCGGTATATTTGTATATGAATGGTCTCCACTAAAACAACATTGATAAGAATTACCACATAGAGAATATCGTGTAAGATATTTACCAAATATTCCTACAAAGGCATTCTCACTGCTAAATACTTGATTTCCAACGGTGCGATGATGGTTTTTTAGATGCTTCTAAATTTCACATATCATAGCTTTTTTAATATGATCAAGCTCATAGTTAGGTAGTGGCAATATATGCGAAGACAGTATATTATGGTCCTTATGTTTTATTGTTTCATGACGTTTAAGACCACGTTGAGTCTTGTAAGATCGTGAACGTGTACAAAAAGAACAAGTAAATCTTGAAGTATTAATTGAATTAGTCATAACTAGCTATTTTAAATAGTTAATATATAAAATAAAACTTATATAACAGTAAATTCTAGTATACTATATATCTATTGGTCAAAAAGACGATGGGTTGAGGCTTTGAACGATGGGTTCCAACGCGTTTACTTATATTTTTTATAGTAATAAATATTTTTGAGGTGTTATTTAAATGATTTTCATACTCACATGATATTAAAATAGGGTGTGGTTTTAAAACATACTAATAAATTTTGGGGTACTATAGTATAATTTGTGACCCTAAAAACCAAACACGCGATATGAAACTTTTTTTTAACAATTAATCGTTTAGTGGCGCCTAACAGTTTAACATGCTTGGATTTAATACCATTCAGCTTTAATTATGAAGCTACTAGATAATTTCAATTCTTAATAATAACCTACTTACCTATGATATTTCTTAAATATATAGGACAAATTTTTCATCTCACATTTCAAATGCAATTTAATATCCCATGATATCTCATGTAATGAATCACATGGCAAAATGATTCTGTTAAAAATTTTTACCGAAGATATTGATAGTTGGAATTAAAATAAAATGAAATTCTTAATTGGAGGTGAAGAATGAAATGACAAATTATATGTATGAACCTAAGTTGTATAGTAATGATTTGAGTGCTGCCAAGAGAAAATGAATTTGTGGACTTTCAAATTTATCTTTTGAATTAACTGGCGAGTAATAGTTTAGATGAAAAGCTTGCAAGAAACTTTTTCTTGGTATCTAATTGAAATTCCCTTTTTAGGCTTTTCTGTGTAACAGAATTGATATTACTTTTTTAGGCATTCAAATGATGAACGATTGGCACTAAGTTACAGCATGTTGAACCCTAATTCCTTTTTAGGATTTTAAATAAGATCAACAAAGATTACATGATCTAAAATAAAATTGGTTAAAAGTTACAGGTGAATAAAATCTTAATACTATAGATTAGTGTTCCAGCCCATCACAAAAACCCAACTCGGATCACACGCGGATGAGCCCGGGCACACGAGTGGTAAAAGAAACTCCGCAACGGGTTACCTGTGGGTGGATCACTCGTGTCATCTGATGGTAAAAAGAATTCCACAAAGGGGTTTAAAAAGTAATCATTAATTAAATTTATGCAACGCTTAAAGTAATTTTTGTAATCAACAACACAAATAAATTGTAAATATTTATGAGGTTGAGCAGCTTATTTAAATACTTGGATTAACGCATTAAATTAATGCAAATTATAAATTAAATAGTAAATATTCATGAATACGAATGTTTAAACTAATAAACGTTCTTATGCTCATGCACTAAATAGAATGAAACCAAATGAATATTTATGAACTTTTGAAATCTTATTTTAATGCAAATATTATCACACTCATGCACTAAATTCATGATAAAGATTATGGATTTGGATAGCTTAATGCTCATTATTCATAATTTAACGTAAATTAGAATAGTCTCTGCACTAAATTAAAATAAACTTTAGGGATGTTGCTGAACATATGGGCGTACATTATTAAAATTTGGGAGTTCGTAAAAATAACATAACTTTTAAATTTAGTATAGTTTGAAACTTCATATTTTATATTTTTATTCAACAAGACCTTAGTTTTTTGGATCCAAAAATCTCTTTTCGGGATCCAAAAATGGGCGCGACTTTTACTAGTACCAATTTCAGTGTGCAGGCCACGTAAAAACACAAAACTACGTGTAGTATGTGGCAAAGATCTAAAAGAATACAAGAAAGTTTCAGCATTGTTTTTGCGTTTCTATTAACAAGGCTTTAGTTTCAATGATACCAAAGTAGTTTTTGTCTGTCTCTAAATAGGCTTAACTTTTACTAGTGACTTAGATATTTGTTATTTGGCTTGCTTGAATCAGTCGTCAGGTAGCTTTTATTTATACACTTTAAAATATTTTTTGAGAACATGTTTCATTATTAAATATATAAATTGCAACTATCTTTTACTTAGTATTGTTTAACAAATTATTTTATTAATACTTAATTATTTTATTAATACTTATAATGTTCTTGTGTTAATCTTATAGAAGTTAAATTGCCAAGAAAGTAGATAGACATAATTTAAATCAAATACATGTAATATTGTTTAATGCAATATGACTAAAAGTTGTAATGCATCACTTATAAGTAATGCTTCACTGATAATAAATAAAATAAACAATTCATTTATTCATATATTTAAAATCTTATATAACAAAATTGAATTTTTATATATTGAGTAGAATTTGATTGGTTAATATTATGGTTTGGTCATCATTTGTGATAAAATGAATTTTGTGACATATCGAATGGAAACAAATCTGCCCATATCAGTTATAGGACATGTTACACCAGGTGATAAATTATAATAAAAATTATAAAAAAATATATAAATTTACTATCCCTTTTAAACCATCAAGTATACAAATTTGTACACTTAAATTTTTAAAGATATTTTTACACAATTGCACCTAATTTTATTATATTATACCCTTTTCCATGCTATTTAAAACATATCTTATCACTATTCTGAATTTTATTTATAGCATCTATTATATAACAATGATGCATTCAAATAAATATATAAGATTGCTGGCATGCAGATCTAAACATTACAAATTATTAACATTTAGAACTTGATCTAACAATTCAAGTATTATTTATTTGTATAAACTAATAAATAAAACTTATCAAATAAAGAATAAAAAATTACTTTGAATTTAAATAAATTGAGCCAAATAAAGCATTTATATTACTATAAATAGCCAGATAAAAGATCCCCTAGATAGTAGACCCACTATGTACATACCTGAGTGCAGATTGCAGAATCTTCTTTAATTAAATGTAGATCTTTTTCAAAATCTAAATTGCACATTATAAGCACAAAGAGTATGTACATCTCAAATTTTACACTATATAATATAAACTCTCAGTCAAATACTATATCTGGATCTATTGTAGAGTTCTAAAAATTGGTGAAATATTGCAGACTCAGGTCTTGTATCTAGCCATTTATAGTAAGTCAAAGTGTAATAAAAAAAGTTATTATACAATTATAAAATCAAAAAAAAAAGAAAAAACCAAGTCTTCTGCACTGGACCAAGTTCATTGACTTCAAGTTCAACTTCATTTCTCATTAAAGATACTAAAGATATTGAATATACATTGAGAAAGAATACATTCTGCTTTTAACTTTTGCTAGACTTCTTCAGAAAACCAAAATTCATATTATAATAATGATGATTATATAGATAAAGCCTCTTATTCATACTGTATTTGTTATTCGAATATATTCATATTTACTGAATATTCGAATAATATTTTAAACTTAGTCAAATAATTATTCACCAAATAATATGAATAAACAAATCTTATTCAAATAATAACAATTATTTGAATAATAACAAATATTCAAATAATAACAATTATTCGAATAATAATAATTATTTGAATAAGTGCTATAAGATATCTAAATTAAAGTACTAAACCAGTTTTATTTTATTAATATATATATATGTACTACTGTACTTATTAAAAATAATATTAATAAAAAAAATAAAATTATAATTAAAAATTATAATAATAAAAGTATTTATTTTTAACTATTACAAAACTCAAATCTTGAATTTTGTTTATTTAATTATATTTAAATTTTATTTATTTATCTACTTATACTTCTACTTTTTTTATTTTTAATGCTATGTGTTCTTATTACTTAAATTCAGCATTATATCCGTCATATTCCTTGGGGTTGGCTATCTAAAATAAATTTTATTTTTGAAAAAATGTGCTTGTCACCAGTGGTGACAGTAACCAGATTAGGGTTATAGTTAGATTTAGAGTTAGAAAAAGGTTTATTATATAATAAAACACCTTAAGAAGCATTTTTAGCTAAAAAAAATATTGGGTTCATAGGCACAATTTGAAGTTATTGCGATTTATAATTTTTTGAATTTTTTTGTTATACCTAATCTAGCAATTTGATTGGCTCAGAACTGTAACCATGGTTACAAATAGATTTACCCTTTATTTTTATGTTAATTTATATAAAATTTACATAATTTATCATAATGATCAAATTTTGACTTAAAATTTTAATAATTAATTTTTAAGATGATATAATATAATTTTGATTTATATAGTTGATAACAACCCTAGCATATCCCTTCTTTGCCATCTTTTTCAATCTGTTGACTTTTTGTCAACTTGAAAATTTAAATTAAATCAAATCACTATATTTATTTGAATAATAAATAGTTATTGCATACTTCGCATGCAATAATTGTAGTATTTTATGGATGATCCTAATTGATCTGTGATCCAGCCAGTATGGCTGGATCATCAAACAATTAGGAAGAGAACATAAAATATGGCAGTTATTGTTGCATAGTATGCAATAATAGATATTTGTTTTTACAATGGTCAGCAATTCAAAAATTAATATTGTAAACGCAATTGTATAACATATTAGACTTTGAAACAAGAGTATAAATAGATTTTCACTTAATAATTTGGCACTTTAAATACAAAAATATTTTTGCTGTGCTCCCCAAGAATATACTTAATAAACTCTGAAATCTAAAATGTAACCCAAGAATATATATTATAAACTATAATGTTTTATGTCTAGTCTTTTACTGAATCTTGCAATTAGTCTCTGTTAACAAAAATCCAAGTCTTAAGTATCTGGATAATGAAGTCTGTATAACAATTTAAAAAAAATTTTGCTCTAATAAGACTTTGCACAACCATGATATTTCAAAAATCATTCTTTTTTTAATAAGTTTTCACGCAATTATTACAATTCAAAATAAAAAAATTCTCCTAATAAGAATTTGCGCAACTATGACAATTCAAAAAAAAACTGCTTAATAAGTCTTTGTGCAACTATAACAATTCAAAAAACATTCACCTAATAAGTATTGCAACTAAACAATTCAAAAAAAAAGAAAATTACCTAATAAGTCTTTGCGCAACTATGATAATTAAAAAAAATTGTCTAATAAGACTTTGTGCAACTATGACAATTCGAAAAAAATTGCTCTAATAAGTTTTCGCGCAACTATGGCAATTCAAAAAAATATCTGCCTAATAAATTATCATAAATAAAACATTTTACAATCATAAAATATAGATATGATACATCATAAAATACAGAAATTACTATAAAATAACTAATTTATTATTAAACTGATCATAGTAAAAAAATAATTATAATTAATTTTCTTTTTTGACAGTCTTGCCGGTGTTATTTTTAGTAATTTATAACGACTGTAGTTGTTATTTATTTTCTACTGATACAACCTGACTTCTCCCAGCTTTTTACTTTTGCAACGCCCAGAAGCGAACTGTATCACTGACTGCTGCAGTGGCCAGAAATCTTCGCAGCCAATTTTCAGACTGCTTGCATCACGAGTTTATGTAGTACTGTATTTCGTAATATCCAGACTTGGGCCTCACATTACGTCTTGTGACTTCAGTTATTCCAAATCGGGTTCTGGCACAGCCCTTGTTGTCGTGACCTTGATTGTAGATTACTGCCCATTCTAGGATCCCTAATTTGGTCTAGCCCGGCTGGCTTTCTTAAAATCGCTGCCACTTGGATTTGAACTAGCAACTTTGCGATTTGCAACCTTGGAACATAACCGCTATCGGACCCAAGGTTAATAATTATAATTAATTATTCAAATAAATATAGTTATTCGAATAAATATATTTATTCGAATAATTATATTTATTCGAATAGTTATAATTATTTGAATAATATTAGTCATTCGGCGTATATTTGAATAAACATTTGTATATTGAAATTATTCGAATATTATTCAAATAGAAAATTAGTAAGCTCTATATATAGATGTAGGTTCTAGAACTCTAAAATATACATAGATAGATTAGGGAGCTGACATTTATTAGGTAATATTTTAGGGGTGGGGGGTCAAGAAAAATCTTACCTTAGTTAAATTTGATTGGCTAAAATTCTACTTATAGATCTTACCTGGGGGTGGGGAGTAAGCCCCTATAGTAAATGGATATTAGGTAATAAATGTCAGCGCACTTAGGCAGTGTTGTCACTTGGACGTGTCCATACTATGTTTTTTGTTCAACATCAAGATTGTCCAAAATTGTCCAAGCCTATGTCCCATGTTTAACTAATTAATAAAGTAATTTAAAAAATATATAATTGTATATTTTTTTAGGTGCTGGACTCATTGGTGAAAAAATTAAAATAGATTATCTTAATAAATTTTAAGTAATTTTAATTTGAAAAAATATTCAAAATATCCAAAAAGTATCCAAGTGACAACACTGCTCTTAGGTATTAGTTTGCTTATTTTGGTATTTTTTATGTAGATATTTTTTATTTATAGTAATTTTTGCTTATTTTTGAAGTTTTTTTATACGGATCTTTTTATTTTTGGTAATTTTATAATTAGAGGAGCGCCATTTATTACCTGGTAGATAGAAGGTAGAGAAATTATCAGGTCCTATATATAATATAATATATATAATATATATAAATATTTATTTATATATATTATTATATAGAGAGTTATCATTTATCACCAGTGCGATGCATTGCCACCCTGATCGACCAATCAGGATGCAGAATTAGATATAATGTAAAATTGAAGCAAAACAAACTTTTTTAAAAAAAATCGCATTTAACTTAAAATTTTGTCTAAGAAACTACACTTTTTTCTTAACAAAAAAAAATTTCTTGCAAAATTTTGGGTTAGAAGGGCCTTCTAACTTGTGCCCTGCCAAACCCTAACCCTAATTGTAATGCAAATGCTATTTGTTTTGTTTTGATTAATGTAAAATCAAACAAACAAAATGATTGGTTAATCAGGGAGTAGCGATGAATCGCACTAGCGATAAATGTTAAGGTGCTACAAAAAGGGACGAAATTGACAATTTTTTTAAAGAATGTTTTTTTACATAAATCAATTTAAAATAAGATTAGAATTATTTTTTACTTAAGATTCAAAGGCAGTTATGTTAATAAAATTTTGCACTATAGCTTCTTAAAGTTTGTATTTTCTTATGATTTATTATAAGATTTACAACATAAAAATTGATTTTTCAAAGATCTTTTTTTTTGTCAATTTCGTCCCTTTTTGCAGCACCTAGCCCATATATATAATTTTTAATATTGAATAACTTTTGATCCACCAGTCCATTTTTGATGATTTAGCTACCAAAATGTTCGCCTCAGTTAGACCAAAATCATTAAATTCTTAATCACAGGAACTTAAGATCAACAAAGATTTGAATTCTATAAACAATTAATAATTAGATATATCTAATTCAGTGCACCAAAGTTCTACGATGAATACTACGTGCAATATCAATCAGAATTGGATAATTTTGGTACTATTCAATTCGTCTCATTGAGATGAATCAAATGACACCAAAATCATCTGAATCTGATTACTCAATCATGAGATATCAATTTTAATGATTATTTTAAATATAGTCCAATTTTGGTATAGTACTTAATTCAGCACACTAAAGATCTCTAATGATATTTGTGAACTATTGATTCAATTATACGATTTTGGTACCATTCAATTCATCATTATAAGACGAGTTGGATGCACTAAAATTATGTGATTATGATTGATGGTTCACAAGATACCATTATTTAATCAAAATAACCTGTGTAAAGCAAAATTTGAAATTAAAATAAAATCGTCGATAACCTTTGATAGTTTGGTCCGTTTTTGATGATTTTACTACCAAAATGACCACCTTGAAGAGACGATTCCAACAAGCCCAAAATCGTTAAAATCTAATCACAGGATCACAAGATCATTAAAGATTTTCTTATTAATTAATAATCTACCTGTCAACTAGAGAGAGGCAAAATATGGCGTGCTTCCATCTAAATTTTTTCTTACTAAGTTAACGATACATGTCCACTAATTGAAAGTTGTAGAGCTTGTCAAAATGCATCTAACATCTAACAGTAGTTAGATCATCCAAATCAGCCAAGTAGATGGCAAGATACCATCAAAAAACGATTGGCTGACTATATAAAATCTATATAAAACATTGTTTTATAGAGATTTTATATAGTTAGCCAATCGTTTTTCGATAATATCTTGCCATCTACTGGGCCGATTTGGATGATCTAACTACCATTAGATGCATCTAGACGAGCTCTAAAACTTTCAATTAGTGAGCATGTATTGTTAACTTAGTAGGAAAAAAGTTTAAGATGGAAGCATGCCACATTTCGCCTATAGTGATTTTTATATATGATTTCCGTTACAGATTTTTATATAGTCAGCCAATCAGTTTTTGATAATATCTCACCATCCACTGGGCTGATTTGGATTATCTAACTACTGTTAAATGCATCTCAACGAGCTTTACAACTTTCAATTAGTGGATATGTATCGTTATCTTAGTAAGAAAAAATTTTAGATAGAAGTTCGCCACATTTTGCCTACCTTATTTGCGCATAATAATGCACCCTGCATGTTATTTTGGACCACTGTACATTATTTTGAAACGTGTATGCGCCTTATTTTGCATCAAAATGTTATTTTTTTGAAATTCTGTACCAGTATTTAAAATTGTTTCTGATTAGCGACAAATACTTCAAAGACATCGAATTTACTTCAACGACAAGCTTATTTTTACAAATGATTAATTTACAAATAAGGCTGTTTGAAATTATAATTGCATTTAATGTTCCCTTACGAAGCTTAAGTGTGGTAGAACAATACAAAAAATCACGTGATTATTTTGATTTATAAACATGTAATTTATTGGAATTCTGAACGTTCTAATTGTCTGTTTAATTTTAGAGAGTGGAAGGAGAAAGAGCGTTAAACAAAATCATAATTTAAACAGCCTAAGTTCATTTTGTAAATAGTATATTCCTGATAGCCTGACAAATAATTCTAATCAATGTCGTTAGAGTTAAATTTAAAATTAGATTAAGGTTAAAGCAATTATAAAAAAAAAACTTGCAAAATGAGCTATCAATGAAATATACTAATTATGAAGTGAACTTGTCTGTAAATTAATCAGTTGCAAATTTAGCTTGTTGAAGCTAGTTCAGTAAATGTAATATTTGAAGTGATTTGTTGGTGAAATAATATGAACTCACTTTGAGCACTATGCTATATAAGGTGGGTGCGTATTATTTCAGGACATGCATGGGCGCTATTTTGAGCAAAAAAAACTCAATTTTTTAAAAAAATCAAAATCTGAATTAACGCCCAGCCTGCTATTACGTACAAATATGGTATTCTAGACAGATTATCAATTAAATTTACACAAAAGTTGAACGATCTTGGGATCCTGTAATTGGATTTTAATAGTTTGGGCTTGTTAGAATCGTCTCACTAAGACGAACATTTTGGTAGTTGAATCATTCAAAATGGACCAGTAGATCAAAAGTTATCCAATTTTTAATATATGTATATATATTATTAAATTTTAACCAATCAAATGCTTAAAAAAATATCAGGTTGGGGTAGGGGGTTAGCTACTTAGTAAACCTAATCAGGTGATTTCTGGCGCTTCCTTATCCTGACCTATCTATATGCATTTTGGGGTCCTTAGGTACTTCAAGTACTTACAAAAAAAATACAAATTAGGGCGCTAATATTTATTAAATAATATTTTAAGAGGTGGTAGTCAAAAAAATCTTACCTTAGTTAAATTTGATTGGCTAAAATTCTACTTATAGACTTTATCTGGGGTAGGGGGTAAGCCTTTATAGTAAATAGATATTAGGTAATAAATGTTAGTGCCATTAGCAAAAGTTAAATAGCAAGAACTTCTTTTGCTACCCAACTTTGAACTGTACATCTATTCAAAACCACTATGCAAGCATCTATGTATCTGCTATTATGATATAATATTGTTAAATCAATTAATATTTTTCTTCTTTTTTTTACATTAAATATGCTAGGGAGCTTCCAGAAATCAGCCAATTTTGTTTACTATGAGCCTACCCCACCAACCCACACCTGATACCCCAATTAGCCAATCAGATTTTACGATTATTAAAAAGTTAAATATAAGATTTAATAGTAAATAACTTTTGATCTACTGGACCAAATTTGATGATTTAACTACTAAAATGATCCTCTCAATGAGAGGATTCTAGCAAGCCCAAAATCGTTAAAATCCAATAACAGGATCTTGTGATCAGAATATATTTATGTTACTATAAAAGTTCTATAATTTATTAAATAATTATAACCCATTTATAGTAATACAAATTTATTTTGATCTTAGATCCTATAATTAAATTTTAACGATTTTGGGCTTGTTAGAATTCTCTCATTGAGAGGATTATTTTGGTAGCAAAATTGGCAAAATCGGCCAAGTAGATCAAAAGTTATTATCTATTAAAAATTAATTTTTAATTGTTAATAACTTCTGATCTACTAGGCCAATTTCGATGATTTTACTACCAAAATGATTCTCTAAGTGAGAGGATTCTAGCAAGCCAAAATCATTAAAATCCAATCACAGGATCCTCTGATTGGAATAAATTTGTGTTACTATAAAAGTTCTATAATTTATTAAATAATTATAACCCATTTATAGTAACACAAATTTATTTCAATCTTAGGATCCTGTAATTGGATTTTAATGATTTTGGGCTTGTTAGAATCTTCTTATTGAGAGGATCATTTTGGTAGCAAAATTATCGATATTGGCTACCAAGTAGATCAGAAGTTATTAACAATTAAAAATTAATTTTTAATTGGTAATAACTTTTGATCTACTGAGCAATTTTGCTGATTTTACTACCAAAATAATCCTCTCAATGAGAGAATTCTAACAAGCCCAAAATCGTTAAAATCTAATTACAGGATCTTAAGACAAAATAAATTTACGTTGCTATAAATGGGTTATAATTATTTAATTGGTGATCCGCGAGTCAACCAGAGAGTGGTCATAGTGAAACGTGACGCGGATTACTTATAGAAATTAGGGGTTTGCGAATGTGGAGTGCACACATATAAAACTTTTTTTTATACTAAGTTAATCACTCCTCTGACTTAAGAGACTTTTGTAGAGCTCATCAAGACGCATCTAATGGTAGGTAGAGCGTCAAAATCGGCCTGGTAGGTGCTGAGATATCTTTAAAAAACGTTTCTTTTACTATGTAAATTTCTTTACAAACAATACTATTTTTTGCAAAGAAATTTACATAGTAAAAGAAACGTTTTTTAAAGATATCTCAGCACTCACCAGGCCGATTTTGACGCTCTTCCCACCATTAGATGCGTCTTGACGAGCTCTACAAAAGTCTCTTAAGTCAGAAGAGTGATTAACTTAGTATAAAAAAGTTTTAGATGTGTGCACTCCACATTTGCAAAACCCTAATTTCTATAAGTAATCTGCGTCACGTTTCACTATGACCACTCTCTGGTTGACTCTCGGATCACCAATTAATAAATTATGGAACTTTTATAGTAACACAATCTATTCTGATCACAGGATCCTGTGATTGATTTTAATAATTTTGGGCTCACTAGAATTCTCTTATTGAGAGGATCATTTTAGTAGTTGAATCATCAAATTTGGTCCAGTAGTTCAAAAGTTATTAATTATCAAATATTATTAATAAATCTATAATTTTGGTCAAAAATAATTTTGCAACTTTGGCCAGAATTATAAAATTTTGGCTGGATTACACCTGATACTTTAGCTCACCTACACAAGGACCCCGAGCAATCTATAAACAGCTAACTATTTTAAAAAATTGTTATATATTTCTAAAAATAGGAAAGATCTATAGAAAAACAGTCAAAAATAAGCATTAATATTACTAAATATAGAAAGATCTACACAAAAATAGTTAAAAATAAGCAAAAACAAATAGTGACCTATCTATATATAGCTCGGGGGTCCTCCTACACACCCACCCAGAAATTAGCTGATTTCTGGAAGCTCCTTTATATACAATTGTAATCAATACAAATTTATATGCATTAACAAAAATGCTAATGTTTTTGGTTGGTACTGGCAAAACTTAAATCCATAAAAAACCTGTTAGATTACATTAGTTATTTACCAAGAACTTTTTAGTTCTCTTTTTTTGAACAATACTAGAATAAAAATAAAAGGTTCTTTTTTCACAATATTTTAAGACAAATGTCACTAAAATGCTTTAAACAAATTAAGTAGAATTTACATATTTCTTTTTCCGCAGAAACAAATTAACTATTACTTTAAAAAACAGGAACCTTTGTTTGCAAATATTTGAGTTATTTCCAAACACTTAATATACCAAACTCTAATATAGCAGTAAATAAAATAATAGTTCTATTTTTCAGTAAAAGCATCCACACAATTTGTATAAAAATCAAGCCAATTTCAGAAAAACTTAGAATTTTATTACTTTATAATACTAAATATATATATACCTTTCTATCTATATCACAAATCTTTGCAAATAATATAAAAGAAGTTAATAGCATAAATCAAAATAGGTGCTTAGCCCTTTAACTTACTAAACAACTGCTATATCAACAACTTCTATACAATATATACATGAATAATTATTTTTCTAGTGTTACTTTCTACTAGTATCTTTAGTAAATTGGTATTAGAACCTGTAAAACAATCTAAAAAACTGCATTTAGATTTCCAAAAATATTGAAGATAAATAAAAATATCAAACTTAATTGGAATAGTGGCTCTGGTATAATCATAAATAGATTAATAGCAGATTTCTGGCAGAACAATAGTTCTGTTACAATATTATCAATAATTTATAGTCTTGTTGATAAAGAATAGAAAGTAATATATAAAAAGTAGTAACCTAGAGAAACAAGTACTAATGTAGCTAAAGCCCATGCAGTATTTTGTTAGCATCAAAGAAATTATTAAAAATTTTCAAAATTATTAATGACTATAATACTATTGTTAATACTATTGTTATATGAATAGTATAGACATTGCAAACCAAATATAATCATATACAGTGTACAAAAATAGTAAAAAAAATTGGATACCTTATTTTTTTGGCTTCTTGATACTCTATTACCAATGCTTACTAAATTACCAAAACTCTAAAATTAACAAAATTGCGTAAGGAATTCTGCTACATACTTGTTTGGAAACTTGTTAATTTTATTAATAATATCAATAAAATTCAATTAAGAAAAAGGCAAAATACCCAAAAAAGGCAGTAAAATGAACAAGAATAACAAAAAATTTTAGGTTTTTATTTATTAGTTTGAATCAGAAAATTACTATATTAAGTAGAAAAAATAGGGAGTGTATTAGTATATTCCTGGCTAACTACTAAAAAAGAATTAAAAATAAATTATAAATCTCTAAATCAGAGTAACTTTTGGTGCATAGAGTGTAATATAGCACTTTACTGCAATATAATTCAAAATTGGTTTTTAAAATTTCACAAGGACCCTGAATATCTTTTGTATAGATTATAACTGAATTTCGGCCAATTTTGACCTAATTTGCTAAAAACAACAAAACTATATTTACTTAAATAACTTCTGATCAGTAATCAAAATTGAATGACTTTTTTTTGTTGAATGTACCTCACTGAGAGCTTTATTTAAAAAAAAAGTTCATTCAAATCAGACCACTAAATGCCAAGATAATTGCTAAAACTTTTTTTTACTTCTTAAATTGTGAGGTTTTTGCTAAAATGCGTAATATATGTTCTCTGTACTAAATGTCTGGGGTTCTATTTCATATTAACAATTAAAGAAAAGGCCATTATATTTTTATAGTAAATTGCTAAACACTAGTAAAGACGCAAATAATATCAAAACAATTAATTTAAGATATAATTCTTTTCAATAATTTGAATTATTTAATAAGATATTTTTAATAACATACCATATATGCACAAAAAGCTAATTCTATATCAAACACACAAATTTAATAAAAATATACTTATAGAACAATAGTTTTGTTAGAAAATTAAGATATATTATTTATTTATAAACATATGCTTATTATTTCAAAGTTTTTTTTTGAAAGAATTAGCAAACAGTTTGATCTTTATTTAATTAAAATACAATGTTAATTAAGTTTGCATATGTTTTATATATTTATCAAAAAAGCTTACAAAGTAATCACTTTAAATTGGTAAGAGTAAAGCTTAGTAGCTTTTTTTCTAATTATTTTGTATTATGTATATATATTTTTATGCTATGTTATAATTATTTACATCATATGCAGAGGACAAAGTTAATGATAGTCAGACCCAACATACAGGACAGTTTTTGGTATTCTGCATAGCTGTGAGAACTGAGCATACAGTGAGTGTCTCTACAAAAGAACAACTCTTTACCTTAGCTACCAAATTATCACCTCCTGCTAAGGTAAAATCTAAACAAATTTTATTATTACCCAATATAACAACTATTCAAATACTTGTTACAACAAATTTCTTTAGTATTACAAATTGTCTACCTTAACGTTATCACAAACTATTAAGACCTTTTTAAAATACATACAATATAACTATCCAGAGCTATATTCTTCACAATTTATTAAAATATCAATATATACAAACAAAACAATAAAGAGGCACATATATAATACTACATGAACCCTGTTCCCTACCCAATCACTCTTTATTGCCATTTGAAGACTTATTATACTGCTACAAGATATACTTAAATCTACAACATCAAACAACTTAACAACAAGTCTAACACCTATTTATACTACTCTAAAGCTATTTCAACTTTTTATTTCTTCTCCTATACAACAAACAATTTGGGACTACACCTTACTATAGCTACTCACAATGTTAAAGGATTTAATACAGCTTCCAAAAGACAAGTCTGGCAAGATTACTGTATTAATAATAATATTACTATTGTATCCATCACTGAAACCAAAATCTCATATAAAACTAAGCTCTCTATTTGTAATGACAATTTATTTACTTACTATTGGGCCAACTCAGATAGTTTATCAAAAGGCACTACAATTATGATTTGAAACTATCTTAAACCCATATACATAGCTGTTTACTCATTTTGGTGGGGCTATTGCACTGGATCTATTCTTTAAAAGTAACATTAAACTATGAATTATTTTAGTCTATTTTTCATCAATTGATATGACAAAAAGAGCTAACACACAAAATACTATTATTAATTAGTTACTACAAGCAAAACAACTAAACCTTAATCCTATTATTCTTGGTAATTTTAATACACAAAATAACACTTTTAGTTTATTATTAAACTCAAACTTATTAATTTTTACATTAATCAAATATGTTTGATATTGGAGCTCATCTCAATAATAAATAGTTATTGGATGTGTAGCATCCAATAACAGTTTTATTTGGAAGGAGAAATGAGAATACTATGATCTGAAGGATCACAAGATGATTATTTTGGATGACAAATAAAAGAAGTATCTGGCTTTGAATTTAATGTGCTAACCTGGGCCCCAAAGGGGCTCAGGTTGTCAAGCACATTAAATTCAAAGCCAGATATGCTGTTATTGGATGCGAAACATTCAATAACAGATTTATTTTTCTTTTTCTGTTATACCATGAGTTTGTGTGAGTCTATTTGGCGTATAACAACTGTTATATGACCCACATTCACTATGAAAAAGAAAATAATACACATTATACTTGGTCAAACAATACAAATTCTAATAGAATTAACTATATTTGGACTGATTCATTTAATATTCAATTTTTTTTTAATATTAGGAGTGTAGCTCCTGCCCCAATCTTTATTGATACTTTAGTAAATTGACATATAGTAGTGCTATAAATATATACATATTATATACAAGTATTGAGACTAGGACTTCAGGCTATAAACCTTTTATTCATAGCTAAAACCTACCAGAGCCTTCTATATTTCTATTTATATAGTTGACCTGGATTTGTACGTCTCTTTTCAACCAACAATTAATGTCCACATGTTCGCTACTTTGCCCACATTTTCTAATTCATTACTTCCAATTTAATGTGTGCCAAATAGGCGACTATGCTTCCAAATTGGTGTACCTGAAATTTGGTATACCAGAAAATTCCTTACTAGCATACTTCTTAGGGGTTCATATCTCAAGCCATGCAGCTGCCTCTATCTCATTGGGTAAGTATCTCAAGCCTGAATGCTGCTGCAACCAGCCAGTTTCTTGTGACTTGAGGACCCAGAATTTAATATTCCAAATTTGGAAATATGCAAATAACTATACTTTTAGCAGGACCCCGAAATATACATAGATAGGTCAGGTATGTGTTTGCTTATTTTTGAGATTTTTTATATAGATCTTTCTATTTATAGTAATTTTTTGCTTATTTTTAATGTTTTTTTTGCAGATCTTTCTTTTTTTAGTAACTCTATAATTTACCTGACCTATCTATGTATATTTCGGGGTCCTCTTTTAGCTATAGTGGCGAAGTCTCTGAGCATGTTTTGCAAAGTCTTCTAGTGCCAAATATAGTTGGATGGCATCATTAAACTAGGGAGAACCTGGTTTACTACTGCATACACTTATACTAGCGTATATCTGTATTGGTGGTTCTAGATTCTCATAATGTCTGAAGACTCCTATATGGATATGCCCAAAGCTCCATTGGGTCTTGACACGTACATGCCTCATACTTCCACTTCTTATTGACCAATTAGTTCTGTCTGCCTTTGCAAAGTTTACTAAACCCCAGTACCCAGTTAGTCACTCTTTGGTTCCTTTTTCCCAGTCATTCCAGACTACCAATCCAATTGGCTTAGAAGGATCAGTCTACCAGGCTTTAAATATCTAAGTTCTCCCTTTCCTTGGTTTATGCTTCTATAACATATGCCCTTTTTCTCCAGTGCAACTCCGGCGGCCAGGTTGGTGTGCTTCCTTTTCCATAGAGGCTCTTGCCTGTTCAGTTTTCCTGGTCAGTTACCGCTAAGATCCTTTTCTCTAGTACTTTCAAAAGTCCAGCTACCTCTCTACTTGGGACTTGCCAAATGGGTTTCAATTGTTCTGGTCCCTTGGATTTGTCTGTATAACTTATACAACTAAGCTGAAGCTCCCATTCAAGATAGTAGTACCAAGGTTACAGGTAATATATCCAATCAATCGATAAACAAATGTTACCATAATACAGACCTATTTTCTAATTCATCTCCAGTGGGATTTGAGCTCTAGACCTTGCCACTTGGGTAATATACAATTTTCTCTCTCATATCATCTAGACAATAGCTATACTAGCACTTTTAGTAATTATCTCATACTCACTACATCATAGACATTTTCTAATGCCTACTCTAAGCCTCAGCATCTTCAAACTAGAATCAGTTGTCATATTTTTAATTACAAAGTAATGTTTACAGATCAATGGTCTGAGTTTTCAGAATTTTGTACTAATTTATTTATACAACATAATATTCTACTATAAACTAAAACCCAAGAAAATATGAATACTACTTGGTACAAAATCCAGCACGGTATCATACAAGTTGCAATTCATACAATTCCTAGCAAAATATCTCAAAAAAGAAGCTAAATCACAAGTATACTTCACAATGTACTGCTCTTCACACTGGACTTAAAAAACTCAGCTATTTAATCAAAACCATTAAAAACAATACCAAGTTGTACTTACCACACATCAATTCTCATATATTACTTATTAATTCCTAAACCAAAAGTAGTCTTTATTCTCTTATATTACTTGACCCAACTCATATCAACTCCTGGCTTCAATATGCTTATAATATATAGAAACAAATTTATTATATATACCATCTTGAATACTCACACCTTCTCTGTTAACAAATCAACTAAGCTTCAAAAAAAAATTGTGAAACACTTGTTTCTAAACCCATATAGGATATTAATAGTATTTTGAACAGATATCAAGCATCTGTTTACTTTTCTAATATTAAACTTGAAATCCAATTTGTAACCAATCCTATTGAAATTAAACAACACATTCAATTACATTTCAATAACTGGACATCTTATGGACCAATCAATCAGACTATTTTTAATAACTTCTGGCTCAGAACTATACTCTACTCTCTTATATCAATTCTAGCTAGTATATCTTACTTACCTTCTTTATTACAGAGGATGAAGTTCTTTAAACAATTGCCAAGCTTCCAAATAGCAAGGCCTGCAGGCCTACAGGTATTAACAATGAGATGATCAAACACCTAAGTTCAACTTGTATTACTTAACTTACTATAATATAAAATGTTATTTAAGAGAACGTGCATTTACAGAATATAGAACATGCATTTAGTACTAATAACATCTTACGAAAAAAAAAATATGCATTTAGAAAAGTATTGCATTTCTGGAGGTTGTATTTATAGAGGTCCAACTGTAATTTGTTATAATTAAACTTAGTAATATAACCTGTTTTGAATATGGCCTGTTATGACTGGTTATAACAAGTTTAATTACTTAGATAATATGACAAAGTTGTAACAGATTATATTACCAGATTTAATAAATAAAATCATATAACAATTGTCATATAATCTTGCTAATTAAACTTTAATATAACTTGTTATAACCTGATCATGTGCCAATACAGTTTTAGGCAATAGTACATCTATCCTATACATATTTTAAACAACTTAGTAGAAGATACTAATTGCAATCACAAAGAAATTTGGATCTTTCTACAAGATATAAGCAAAGCCTATGACTCTGTAAACTTTACTCTATTTGAACAAGCTCTTCATCGAGTTGCTTTACCAACTAGTATTATTAATATTCTTACTAATCTACTAGTTGATAGACAAAACCAAGGTATTACTAATCTTGGTTTTACTTTACCTTATTAGGTTCAAAATGGTATTGCCAAAGTGAAACTATTACTCCTCTTTTATGGCTAATATATTATGATCCTCATATTACCTATGTTCATACTAACTTATTAGATTATACTACTAAAACCTCTTGATTAACTAATCTTAAAAGCTATACTAGAGAAAAAATCAAAACACATTGCTCAGAATTAGCCTATATAAAGGATACTTTGTGGATTGCCTCTTCTTGCAATGAGCTTGCCAATATAATTTCAATTGCTGAATCCTTTTATACTATAGCAAATATTTAACTTAATCCATCCAAATTAATTTTATCAACTAATAGCAAACCAAATAATTATTTTTCTATGACCTTTAACAACCAAGCTATGTCTCTTTGGCCACCTCAACAACTATTCAAATATCTTGGATTTGGTTTATACTTGACAATAAGCAAACCAAATGAACACAATTAATATTAAATAAGTCTTTTTAGTTTATTATATTATCAAACAAAACAGATTACTGATATCCAAGCTAAATATATCATTAATACTATTATTATTTCTACTATTGAATTTCGATTACAAAATATAGTAATTTGTACCAGATATAATTCAGCTATTTTGAAAAAAAATCTGTTTGCTATTATTAGTGAGCAAATACCTTTCTAACTCTAAAGTTAATTTGATAAAATATATTATAAAAATCTGCTTTGCTTTAGACGACTCCCAAATAAAAAAAATAATAATCCCGATCACATATATTATTTTAGCCAATTAAAATTGTATGGTAAATTTTTATTATATAAAAAGATCAAATTGTAAATTTTTAATAAATAAAAAAAATAAAATCTATTAAAATTTATAGATAAAGCTTAAAAAAATACTATTAAATATTACTGTTAAATAAGCAAGCATGTATTTATTAATTTAAATTGGAATTATTGATCTTTTTATAGTATTTATTTACAAAATCCTAATAATCTATATATATTTAATTCTATGTCTAATTTTACGTCTAATTCTACAAATCCTAAATCTACTCCCATATACTTAAATTTTTAATATATTATACTAGCCAGTCACAAAGCACAAACACTCTTTAAAAAATTCTTTAACAAATGCTTTCAACTTCAAAAAGTTCATACAGACCAGAAATCTTCTAATATTTTTCTTATTCCAAAAAAATCTAACTGGGACTTTACTCTCAATCAAGTTGGCCCAATTTCTATCATTGAACCTTTTAAAAAAACCTTTACTAAAATCTTTACTAAACGTCTAGATCAAATTATTTCTAATAATCATCTTTTATCTAACCTAAATTTTGCTGCTTCTAAAAATTCCTCAACTTATATTCCTATACAAATTCTCCATAATACTATTGAACATTATAAAATACACAACAAAGAAGCCTGGATTCTTTTTCAAGATATGTCAAAAGCTTTTGACAAAATCAACAT
>QKWP01000438.1:0-12488 GCA_003550325.1 Gigaspora rosea
ATTGTTACTCTATCGGAATTAAAGAAGGCTTCCGGTACTGTAACAGAAGCTTTTGGACGTAGTTGTATCTCATAATATAGACAAATTCAAGGAACCAGAGATACAGAAACCCATTTGGCAAGTCCTGAATAAGGAGGTAGCAAAGATCTTTAACGGTGCTACCAAAACTGGAATATTGGACTGAAGCTGTAGAACTGGATGTTGATCTCAGGAACAAGGTCTACCAACCTGGCCGCCAGATTGGGTACTGGAGAAAAAGAACCTATATTATAGAAGTAGGTACCAGGGAGAGAAAAACTATAATGCCACGTAGATCAACTCTTCTGGGCCAACTGAATTGGAAGTCTGGAATGTATCAGGAAAGGGCCAGTAGAAAGGTAATAGTGGGTACCAGGGTTGGAGCGAACCTTACAAGGGCAGAAGTAGGTAATAGTAGTAGTTGCAGGGTATTCCCTGACTGCAAGTTGTTTATCTCAGTGAATGCATAAGTTATTGAAGTGTAGGTAATACTTGTATGGAACAGGAACTGCTCTACCAAGTTTTCCATGAGAATAAACTAGTTCTAAGGAAGGGTTTGTTGGCATTCAGAGTGTCCTTGACTGGCTAATGTACAAGAGGGCTGACCCAGTAATACAAGAGGGGCTGACAGGAGAAGCTTGGACCAGAGGGTTTAAATAGACAATCCCCTAGTTGGGTTGCAGGTATGGTAGCTAGTGTAGAACCTTTGAGCGGACTACTTAAATTAGACAACCAAAAGTTGTACATGTGGCTAGTTGTATTCTCATTTATGTAACAAATGTCGAGAGCCTATAGAGGCTGCTAAGGTCCGCATACTTGAATAAAAAGACTCCCACCCATAGTAGCGGACTTTAACTTATAAAAAAATTAAATATTATCCCTTAAACCGTATTCCAGGCAAATTTGCCTGGAATTTTTAGAAATATTTACAATTTTTTAAATAAAATAAAATTTTATTAAGAATATAGGGTATACTTTATTTATAGAATATTTTCTTTAAAATATATTTTATAAACTTTATTATGAAAATTTTTTAAAGTTATTAATAACCTTTAAAGTAATAAAAGTTTAAAGTTTTTATTTTAAAATTTTTACTATAAAATTTTTCTTTAGATTTTCTTAAATTTTATATGTTCCCGTCTATAAAAAAAATTTTTACTTCTAATACAAGTTTTAATTTTTACAAGTAAATCACAAATGTTGCAATAATAAAAGTTGTAATCCTTTTTATAAACTACAATATATATTAAAAACAAGAGGCTAGAGATAATATTTATAGAGTTCGCCAAGAATTAGTAAATAATTTTTTTGGCTAAAATTTTTTTCAAAATTTGTCTATTTTTAGCTTATAAACAACTTAAACTTTTTTTCTTATAATATAAAATTAAATACTACTATAATATAATCTTTATTTTTAAATATTATCAAAAAAAAATTTAATTAAATATTTTAAATTTTAAAAAAAGTAGATCATAAGTATATTTATAGCAATTTTCCAGGCAAATTTGCCTGGAATTGCTTACAGTTTAAGGGATAGTTACTCTTTGTTATTAAAAAGTAAAGTTTGTTATTTTACAATAGGAAAATTAATAACTTAGTAAATTTTTGCTTTTTCTTTGTTAATTATAACAAAAATATAAATGCAAAAAATTAATTATTAATTTAATTAAGCTCGATTACTTTTGTCAATACAAAGTTTTATACTCACTAACTATTAATTTAAATTTGGTTATTTAGTAGAATTTTTTAATATATAAAAAAGTATCAATTTAAGAATAAATTTGTTACTTACTTCCTATTAATTAAATAAAATTTATTAATTTTTTTAAAAATTATATAAATTTAAATTTATTAAACCTTTTAATTACTATTTAATAATTCACTATACAATGACTCTTCATGTCGATCACTTGTACAAAATTCTGAACAAAAGAAAAACAAAATTTTTTTTAGTAAAAGATGAAGCAACTATTAATACTGGTTCTATTTTCGGCAAGCAATCCAGAAGCATTAGTTGTGCAAGATAACTGGCAGTAGGTGCTCTTGGTACAAGAAATTCTAGTGGAAGTCATTTTTTGTCAATGAAGGTTTTATAGTTTAGCTAGGCAGTGAACTAAAAAATGAGTTTTTCAACACTCTCTCTAAAGGTTTTGGTTACAAGAACATATTTGACTATATACCTACTATTATATTCTTACTTGAAGTCTTTTTTTTTGAAATTTTGGATGAAAAATAGGAAATTTGGTGTACCTTCTCCAAAAGATCAGCATTGTTGTTTTTATTCTAATCAGAAAGAAGGCATGCAAGTTGACAAACAGGAACAGACGCGTAATAAGATGTGGCGCAGTGGAGTAGGCAGATCATTGGAAAATTAAATTCCCTTTTATATACATTTAATACTTTGATGAAACAGTCCTTGCATAGTGTTATATAATTTTATTGCTGGGCATAAGCATAAATAGTGCTATTATAGCTATTTACTTCTTGCTTTTCTTTTCTGTCTTTTATATTTTATTTTGTATTTCTTTGGTCTTTGTTTAGATATTTTAGCTTTCTCTCTTTTTTTTATCTCCTTTTATTTCTTTATCTGTTTTTTTATTCCAGTAGAATCCTGCTACTCGAGAAGTTAGGAGAAGAAGGTTAAGAAGTAGGTAGTTATGATAGGTGGCAAACTCCAATCAGTGATTTGAACACTCTAAGTCTATTTAGATAAGGGGTTATGATAAGAAAAAGTTTGTTATAGCAGGTCAAATTTAAGGATTCTTGATGACACCTAAATAGGTTGCACTTTAGTAATAGTCAACCTAGAGTAGATACAATACATAATGTACTAGTATTACAAAATATGTATAAATAAAGTTGCGGCCTGGCTGCTAAATTCTAAAATAAAAAAATTATCATCTAATAATTATATAAAATTAGTAAATTAGAGAAAGATATTTAAGGATTAAATATTTATTTAATACTTACTTTTGTTAAGATAATATGAAAAGTGATTAGAAAAATTATAATATTTACAAAACTAATTATAAATTATACCTACAAGCAGTATATTTGATTGTTAAAGAATTGCAATTTAAAAGATTTAATTTTAATTTACTTTCTATAATTATATTAAGGAAATTTCTAATTTTAACCAGAAAGAAATCACTGTCTAATCACATGATATAAATATTAACAAAAAAAATTACTTGTGTAATATTACACAAACTGAAAAATTCAAAATAACATTTGTTTTGACAACAATCGCTAAACTACTTTTTGCACAATAATAAAAAATTACCTTGAGTGATTTTATTATATAAATAGCCAAACTCTAACACTAGCATAGATCTTACCCTAACTCTAACTTAAAATGTCCAAACCCTAACCCTAGCATAAATTTCACCCTAACCCTAATTTAAAATAATAAGAACTTAACGAATTTTGTTGTTGGTCACATGTGCATAGAATTTTGGTAGTAATGTAGGAGAACCCCGAAGAACTCTAATACAATTTAGATCTGAGTTTGTATAATATCAGCCAAATAGGCATATAAAATAGGTCAAAATTTAAAAAAATTTACTATATAAAAATGCACTATTTGATGAATTTCCATGCAAAATTTCTTTTTTTAGTAACCTTTGAGTTATATATATTAGAGTTCTTTGGGTCCTGATATAGGGCCAAATTTTAATATACAGTTATACCTCCCTAAGTGCATACCCTCATGACCATAGTGAAAAAAATACAAAATATGCACTTAAAGGAAGTGTGCACTTAGAGAGGTTAAATTTTATAATTGTTATATGAGTTGGAACCAAGCAAAGGTATATACACTAGGACACTAGGGAGTTGTCATATCATGTACAGGTCACTCAAGCATTATTTTTACATATTAAATATCATATAATAAACAATAAATTCTCATAATACCTTGTGCTCTACAATACTCCTGTCATGTATTATTGACTTTTTTTAATATATGAATATAAACTTCAGTGCTTCAAATTTGTTTTATATAATCAAATTTGTATACTGGATATTCAACACTGCCTTGATCATAGACTTGGTTAGAACTTGTGCATATAGTAATTGGACATTGTTGCCAAATATCATCAAAATTATCTTTGTGCCAACATGCTTCAATAAGTCTTATATGCTATTTTGCCTAGCTAAAACAATGTAAGACCTTATAAAAATGTTAGCATGGATATCCGTAAGTTATAATAATATTGCAAGTGCATTTATGAAACCCATCTGCTAATAATATAACATAGTTATTTTTAGATTCACAAGAAATAACAATTTGATCAAAACATTGTTATATTTTAGAATAGTATTGTTATAGAATAGGTTTTAGTAATTTTGGTAGAAATTAGTTGAAAAATTAGAACTTAATAAGGAAATTTTGTAATAACTGTATTTAGTAATAGTAATATGTGAAATTGATGTGCAATGACACTCAATGACACTTAGCGACGCTTAATGACGCTTAGCGACGCTTAATGATGCTTAGCGACGCTTAACGACGCTTAGCGACACTTAGCTCAATAGATATATAAACCCATCTTATTTCTCTTAGTTTTAGACAGATCCAGACATTGTATTTTATCTTATCTTTATATTTATTATCCTCCTCTTTTATTATTAATAAACTCTTGGGATTTCTAAGGAACAGACACCTTGGAATAGCCCTCTTGTTAAACTAATAAACTGTCTATTATCTCTTGTTGTTTTATACCGAACTGCCTTAGAGAAGTGTGTAGTTTCTTACAGACATAAAAGAAACTATACTTTCCTCTTGCACACCGCTTCGCGCCCAAAGTAAGGGATCTCAGGAGCCGTGTAATTGTTACTCTATCAGAATTAAAGAAGGCTTCCGGTACTATACATGAGGATGAAAGCATTTCGGGTTTGAAAACCCGAAATTAAAATTTGAAGACAAAATTGTTTTTGACCTACTTTACTTGAAAGACAAAATTATTTGATACTTTTTTTGAATAGACGAAATTATAAGGAACATATCTATATAAATTTTATTTGCTCTTCCTTATAAAAAATTTTAATTTTCTCTAATGAAGATGAAATAGGCCTTTTTCAAAAACCAATTTCGGTGGCATCACTATCCGGTACTGTAACATTTGGTGCCTTCTGACAGAAACCTATTAAATTATTGGATATTATTGAAGAATTTGGAAATCTTATTATTACTTTTGGGCAGAAATATTTATTTTTTTTGGCTGTTACTAACTCTCTTGCTGTTTAATTGCACTCTTGTTATTTTCTTACAACTTACTTGGAATTTTCTTTTTATTGAACATTAACTCATTGTTATATTTTGGAGATTAAAATTTGTTAACAACTTACTACTAACCTTTTATTAATTTTTTTTTGGAGATATTTTATTATTCTTTTTATTAGTTCCTTGAGACTTGGGAACTGACTTCTCTATATAAATAAAGCATACGAATTATATTTAGAACAAATTGAAATACACGAAACAAGTCATCCTTCCTCACTCGCAGTAGACGTTTTACAAGCCTACCATTCTGATTTATCCTGTACCATCTGTTATCCTGTTGCTAATTTACACTGTCCCTTTTGACGATTTTGGGGAACATATTGAGACAATTATTTTGCTACCCAATATTCCCAAAAGACAAATGACTTTTACTGTGTTTTAGTTACTGCTACTGATTATAATACTACTAGAGCCACCACTAGTCGAAATATCAAAATTCGGCACTACAATGTTCGTATACAAATTAGCATTAAAAGAGAGAAATCGATTAACATTTGGCTATAACTGAATATTTAAAAAGCAAATTTGGTATAATATCCGTTTGTTTACCGATTTTTATAAATAAAAATCAGCAAAAATTGGCAAAAATAAAAAAAATCGGCAGCCGAATCTTATCGTTTTTATAAATTATATAAATTGTATAATTTCGGCTATTTTAACAATTCGTATAAGTTTCGTCAAATAAAACATATAGTTCGCATATATCAAAGAAATTTTAAATAAGATGGATATTGATATGATTTTATCGATGTGAACTTGAATGATTGCAATCGATTGTAAACAATATAAGGCAATGTAAATTAAAAAATCAGTAAAAATAGTTTAAAAATCGCATTATTAATTACTAAATTTAGATTAAATATATTAAATATTAAATTTACAATTTAAAGGAATTACAGCCAAATATTCTTGAGAATTTTGTCTATCTGATATTTTATACTTGAATGTAGTGTTCCGCACGGATCAGATCGGACGGATCTTTTTGAAGATCCGGATCCGATCTGAAAACCGGATCGGATCCAAGTCTGGATTCGGATCTGGATAAGAAAGATCCGGGTCCGGATCCGGATCTGACAAAAAAATTATGTACTACCGAATGGATAATATATTTTTTTTAAAATACATACATATTTAAATAACTATTTTGAGTCCCGCGAGAAATAGCTCGTTTACTTTAACTGCTTGGGGAGATAAGTAGTAAAAAAATACTGTTGCATAGAAGATAATTTTTTCTTGGTTTAATCTTCCAACCAATTATCTCCGCCATAAATAAGAGAAACCTTTATGTTAATTTATTTCACTGGTAAAATTTTTTCATTATATTAAATAGCATGATTCGAATACTACTCAAACTGCTATTCGAACTTCGAATAGCAGTTTGAGTAGTATTCAAATCATACTATTCAACATGAATTTTTAAAAAATTTGCCAATATTAATACATGTATATATTTTTTCAAATCGTTAACAATATACTTTAAAAAAAAACTTTCAAACTAATTATCTCCAAAAAAATTTAAGCATATATTTTATAATTCAAATAAAATTGTTAAAAGCTAATTCGATCTCTGGATATATCGATTTTATTTTCCAATTTCAAAACAGAAATAAGCTGCTTTAATTTGTTTGAATCTGCAAGTGACACATTATTTCTGCCCATTATATGATAATTATCTCCAAGTTCTTAATGCAGATAATTCAAATATGTGATTTTTTATATCTGCCCATTAAATGCTTCTATAATTTTTTACTGCAAATGTATTATTCGGTTCACTTTCTAATGATTTATTTAAATCATCAAGTGGCTCAATATCTCTGCTCAAGTACGATTTTAACACGACTTTAGTAAAATAATTATACGACTTAGTACTATTTTAATAAAATATCAAGCTATATACATACGGTTCACCTAGTTCTTTCCACCATGATTGTAAACACATCGCCATTCGTACTGTCTTGTCACTCAACCGACTACGCTTTTCAGTAATCATATTGCCACTAATACTAAAAACTTGTTCGCTTGGAACACTTGTGGCAGGTATTGGAAGGCAGTCTCTAGCAAATCTTGAAAGGTTTGGGTAATTAGCTTCGTTTATTCGCCACCATTCTAAGATATCTGTATGTGGGTTTACAAGTGGTGCACATAAGTATGTTTCAAGTTCGCTTTGATATTCAACACGAGATCGTTTGTAAATTCGCGATAGTATATTCATTGTAGATGGTTCAACCATTGCATCTTGATTGGAAATAGGTGCATATTGATTATATTTATTTTTAATACTATTAAATAGAACATATATATAAATCAATACATTATATCGGTTATATATTTATACTACAAATCGTAAACTAACATATTTTTTGTCTGACTAATAAGTTGTGGCGACCATCCAAGTTCTTCAAAATACTGGAATTTAAGCTGTGGATCTAATACTATTGCCGAAATATGCCATACGTTTGTCTTTTGACAATATCCTAAAAGTTTAGTAATTGCAGCTTGACATCCTTTTACGAGCCATTGTGGTGTATTATCCCTTTTTTGAGTTTCATCAAGTATCTCAAACAACGTATGATAAAGAGGAACAACCATTGATAAAGTCGGATATTCGGATGATGACATTATAGTTGTTGCTAAAGAAAAATGCATATTAATACAGTATACTACAAATTATATTACAAAACGATTTACTAACCATCCTTAAATGGTTTTAAAACTTCAATTAAAAGTTTTATTTTATTCCATTCATCCTCACTAAGAACATACTGTCGTGAATCTGTTTCAGCTAGAGCGACACTATCTAATACTTCTTGCAACTTTACAGCCCGATTACACATTTCGAAAGTAGAATTCCACCTCGTGCTTACATCAAGAATCGGCTTCAATTGACTTAAATTGTGAATTTGACATGCCTTTTTAAACCTCTCGCGACGCTTCAGTGATCCTCTAATATTTTTAATCAATGAACGTAACTAAAAAAAAATAAAATAAAATAAAATAAATAAATCAAAAATTAATATAAAAAAAAAAAACAAACTCTAACTCGTAATGCTAACCCTTTCTAACTCGTTTCCCACAATATCCAACATGCTTTGCACTGCAAGGTTTAGAATATGCCCAAAACATCGTATCGATTGCTGTGTACTATCGAATTGGATGCCAATTCGTGATAAAGAAGAAGCAAACTCTTGCAAAAACCTATTATTAGACGATGCATTATCACGTGTAATTGCAATCAATTTTGAGGTAATCCTCATTTCTTGAAGACATGTTTCCATTGCATTCGAAATCGCGACACCTGTATGTGACCCCTTCATACTAATGAAATCCAACAAAATACTTCTAAGCTTCCACGATGAATTTAGATAGTGAATGGTCACTGACATAAATGACTTGTCATAGGTTTCAGTTGTCCATATATCAGTAGTTACTGATATACCCCCAGGAATTTTTTGCAATTTATCACGAAGCTTCATACGTTCCACTTCAAAATCGTATGTCACATGTCTTTTTATTAGATCGGCCGAAGGTGCTATAAAAAAAAGCAACTTAAGTATCTTTGTATTTTTATTTTAAGTTTTATATTAGCAGCAAATATCATACCTGTTGCACGAGAATCTAAAAACTTAAAAATCAATTCAAGTTCTTCATCTTCGGTAATTAGAAAAGGTCGATTACGTTTAATGATCCATTCTTTAATAAGTTCATCAAATTTATTTTTATTAAAAGGTGCACGGGAATTATTAACCTAATAAATACAAATATGCCTTAAATAATTTAAACCTTTTTTTCTAACTATTATATAATTTTTAACTTACACTTGCTTTATTGTTCAACATTTCAATAATAGTAACGCCACCTTGTTTTACTTTTGATTCGTTTGTTAATTCAGGTACTCTACTTTTATGTATTTTAAGATGTTTCTTAAGATTCGATGTAGTTCCATCTTGATACACTAATTCCGTCCCGCAAAAATCACATTTGGCTTTACTGCCTTTTTTTTTAAAGTAGTTCCACACGAAAGACCTACAATACAAAGCATTGGTAAGTGAATATGTATTAGACATCTCTTCGAAGTTATTTAATACTAAAAATCTTCTTACCTAGTAGGTGCAGTTTTACTACTACTAGTTTTTGACTGAATTGGGTTACTTTCCTTTGATTGTGATGAAGACGATTCACCAATTTCAGCTTCACTAATGTAAATAGATGCTTGTTCAGCTTCGTCTGTATATGTATATACTTGCTCTACTTCATCCATATAGAAAGACATTTGTTTAGCTTCGTCCATGTAGGTAGGCATTTGTTCAGCTTCATCCATGTAGGTGGACATTTGTTCAGCTTCGTCCATATAGGTATACGCTTGTTCAGTTTCGTCCAGGTAGGAAGACGCTTGCTCATAATAAAATTCACCAGGTTCTTCGTCCATTGTAAAAAGATTAAATACGTTGCTAAGTAAATGGGGTTAAAGTTCTAAAAGTTCTTACTTAAAAAAAAAAAAGGATATTTCGTGTTCACGCGTTCATTATATATTATGAAAAAAAAATTTTTTTCGAAAAAAAAAAAAAAATTTAAAAGTTCATGCTTTTTTTTTTTTTTTTTATATTCATTATAAAATAAAAGTTAATGCTTTTCTTTATATATAAAAGGCTTATATGACTTAGAGATTATTAGCATAAAAGCATAATGATAAAAGAAGTTCATTATCAGAGAAAGAATAAAAAGCGTTTGAAAGTTCTTTTTTTCATCAAAAAATATTAACTACCGTAGTGCACTGACCAAAGTACCCCCCTTTTTTCGTACCCCCCTAGTAAAGTACCCGGTATTTTGCATGGCACTTTTTTTTTTGCTAAGGATAATACCCGGGTATTTTATAAGTTTTTTTTTGGTTAGATTGTATTAGACCCGGGTATTTTATATTGCGCAATCCAATTTTTGTAAAATGCAACAAGCCGCAGAAGGTCACGTGTGCAGACTTTTTTCAAGTATCGTTATAATACCCGCTAATTAAACTGCGACTTTCCGTGATCGTTCCGTGATCGTACATAAGGATTTAATAAAATTTTCCGTGATCGTTCCGTGATGGTTCGCCTAATCGTAGCCTACGTATTCTCAGTGCACTACGGGTAGTCAGTGCATAATATTTTCAGCCAATCATCATTCGTTATTTGAACGGATCCACGGATCCCTACGGATCTACCGGATCGGATCCCAGGGATCCGTCGGATCCTATTTATCGTAGATTCGATCCGATCTGAAGCACCGGATCCGGATCGGATCCGGATCTCGGATCGGATCTTGCGGAACACTACTTGAATGGTATAAATCGACTAAAAATCTTATGTACTAGAATAATGCATTCATGACGAAT
Source organism: Gigaspora rosea (assembly GCA_003550325.1). Lineage (NCBI taxonomy): Eukaryota > Fungi > Glomeromycota > Glomeromycetes > Diversisporales > Gigasporaceae > Gigaspora > Gigaspora rosea. The sequence goes on from QKWP01000438.1 coordinate 10,671, forward strand.
CAAATAAAATTGAGTGTCCCAAAGTTCGATATTACATGTTTCGGCATCATCATTGCTGCTAAAATGAAATCGAGTTGCCACTGAACTTACAGGCTTATACCATTTGATGTATGCCAATTTGTGTTCAATAAACCCATTCGGCAAATTTACTGAATGACTAATGAAATATTGGACTTGTCCGGGATCAAATCAATACTTCCATCTTGATTCACAAACCGGGCCAAAACAAACGAACTTTTTACATGTCGAGAAGACATGTCAGAACCAAATATTTCTGATCCTATTCGGCATCTTCCATATTGGTCTGCTCGGTTAAGAACAATAATTGAGTCATCAAGATTGTCAGCAAAAGGTTTTCTAAAACTCAAATTTTCATAAGTCGCAGTATAATATTCTACTAGCAAGTCCAATAAATCGGCAAGAATTATTAACTTTTGCCGTTGAGGTGGTAATAACTTTCCAGAAAACGTTCCGAACCAGTAATAACCGATTCTTGATTATTATACGTATTAAATAAAAACCTACGCATTTCATCAGAAGAAAACTGATTTGCATCTGAAAGTGATCCTACTTCTGATTGATTTGGCAACAATTCCAGTCCTTCTACTTCAGATGCAGCTGTTAAGCTAACAATGCGACTATCATTCATTAGTCTTTGCATTAATTCAGGTTCTATTTTTCGATTGCTATTCGGCAAGGACCCTAATATTCCATTCATCTTTTCGAATGAAAAACACCAAAAGGAATATAGTGGACCATAATCCTGTGCACATTTACATAAATATAGCGAAAGATGTAGATTAGGAGTAATTTTTTAAGGCCCATATTTTCTTTCTATAAGTTTTATCAAATTGATCAACCTTTCGTGAGCTTCATTCATTAGGTGCGCTCCATGATTCTGGATACTAAGATCTGACAAATTTTTACAAATTGTGTTAAAATTTGCCAATCATTATTTGAAAGGTGTTCTTAGAGAACAACAGTAGCATAAATTGTAAAAAAATTTCGCCACTGATCAGCTGTAAAATTCGAAAATCCATCTCCCTGCTCACATTTCCTGGAATCCGGCCGATATCTGATAGAACTTGGATCCTATTCACCTTGGATTGAATTTGTGTAAGTATATTTTGGGTCAATATGCCTTCGTCGATATATATTCGCTTAACAATCCACTTAGCAATGCCCAAAAAAAGGCAATGCATAGGATCAATGATAACATGACGAATAGGATTAAAATAATTTAGACAAAGTAATTCTGACTATTGAACTTTATTGTCTTTAACAAAACGCTTTCTTTTAGCATTAGAACTACAATGTCTCCATTCAAGAGCCTTTTCCTGATGTACTGCTAAATCTTTTTTGAACAAACCATTTATCTATATTTTGCATACCACCGAAATTAAAATATCTGTTAACGTAATTAGCACTTTTCTCGCAACGATAACATGATACTAATACTAATATATGCCCACATAACTTTCGAGCAGCTGGAATATCACATGAAATTAGTATCAAAGCAGCACGAATCGTTCTTCTTTCTGAAAACTCAGCTGTTGAATTTAGTGCCACACTATGCCAAAGGGACTCTAATTTGTCAACAACTGGGAAAAGATAATGGTTTATTTTATGCAAACTCACTTCATCCGGCCCAGGTAATATGCATAAAACTAACATATTTTCACGCTTAAATCAAATGTCACATAGCAGATTCGCAATGGATGCATATAATACACCAGTACTATGCGATACACCATCGAATAGTTGAAACCAATCAAGGTTTACTATCAATCCCAAATGTGAATCTGCCTTTTCATTACA
>QKWP01000438.1:19552-30942 GCA_003550325.1 Gigaspora rosea
GACCTGCAATCCAAAACTGCAGGATCAACGATTTCAGAAAGCGAAAAAAGTGAAAGTGAAGGTGAATTATCTGATGGTAATGATGGTAAAAGTAGTTCCGAAATACAGCCAACTCAACTAAGTGCAAAAAGATCTTTTGATCCAGAAGAAGCTCGGGTAAGTTTAATACAAATTTTTACAATTTTTAATTTTGTTTGCGATTTTTCAGTTTTTTCTTATCTTTTATGATTAACTTTTTTTTTTACGATTTTTTTCTTTTTAAAAATTTGATTTTTTTTATATTTATTTACGATTTTTAATTTATTTTAAGTTATATCTTTTCATTTTTACGATTTTCAATTTTCTTTTTAATTTTTTATTTTGATTTTTTTTTATGTTTTTTATTTATGCTTTATTGATTTTTTTTACGAATTTTAAAATTTTTACGATTCCATTTTACAATTATTTCCTTTTAATAATTTATTTTTATCATTTGATTGATTTTTTTTACGATTTTAACCTTACGATTTTTCTTTTATGCAAATTTTTAATATTTTTTATACGATTTCCCTTTTATGATTTTTTGCAAAAATTTTTTTTATGATTTTTTAATGTTTTTTTAACGATTTAATTTTTTTTCGTTTTTTCAATTTAATTATTTTTCTTCATTTTTAATAGGCTGAGATGAAAATTTTATTAAAAACGATCCCGCGCAAATATCAACTTAACATTGATGAAGTTTTTTTGAGCCCGAACAATAAACAAATTCTTAACAAACTAATTCTGGAATTAAAACGATTGTTGGCGCGACTTTCACTCCTACCCGAAAAGAGATTTGGGATTGGTTAGGTGCTTTATACCGACACCAAAGGGCTGGCATCTGAAAGTTGAGCAAGGAAAAATAAATGAAGACAATCGACGTCTTCATGCCAATAATAGAATGAATGAAGTATGAAAATTTTATGTTATCATTTTAAAAAAAAACCAGTTTTCGGATATTAATATTTATAACTTACCGAACTTAGCCTGCAGGCTAAATTCAGTAAGTATAAATATTAAAATCCGAAACATGACTGTTTATATTATATTTATTTTTTATTTAATGCATTTATATATTTTTTTGCTTATAGAAAAAGCATGAAGAATTAAAGGTGCACAATCGTTATATGAACGACAAGCAAAGCGAATCATTAAATATGAGCGAAAAGGGTTGATGAATTTACTTTCAAGGACTGAAATACACTCGCCAGAAATAAGTGAGACCGATGCTGAAGACAACAAGAAAAGAAATGCTAATGTATATGATTATAAGTGGCGTTCTGATGAGGTAAATTGATTTTTGATCAAATTATTGCTAAATTTCAACAATCGTAGAAATCATAAATTTCAATTAATCATGCTAACTATTTTAATAATACTAACGATATTTTTATAATTACGAAATTTGTTAAGAAAAACTTTGGATAAACAAGCAAAAAAGATCTCATTATCACAACAAACGAGGAAACAATTTTATGACGATAATGCATTCTTTTTAGATGTAGCTAGACCTGAAGATTTACCTGATTGGGCCTACGTTTCCGAAAAAGAAGAAGTTGCACATGATCGTATGAAAGAACAAAAAAGAAAAAAAATCGAAGAAGCATTAAAAAGCATAGAAGCAGAAAAAAGCAAAGCGGCGGAAAAAAGCAAAGTGGTAGAAAAAAGCAAAACGGCAAAAAAATGCATAGAAGCGGAAAAAAACAAAACGTCAGAAAAAAACAAAGTGGCGGAAAAAAGCAAAGTGGCGGAAAAAAGCAAAGTAGCGGAAAAAAGCAAAGCGGCGGAAAAAGGCACAGAAACCGATAAAGGCACGGAAACTGATAAAGGCACGGAAACCGATAAAGGCATGAAAACTAATAAAAGCACAGAAACTGATAAAGGGAAAGCAACGGAAAAAGGGAAAGCAACGAAAAAAGGGAAAGCAACGGAAAAAAGAAAAAACCGGAAGATGCAGACCAGTGAAAAGAGGCCGATTTTATAGTGGCAATATGATAAACAAGTTTTGTACTCAAGAAAACGAAAGTACAGAACTGGCGAAAGTGCAAGTATGAGCGAGATTCATGGCGCACTTAAATACACTGCGAAATATACAAGCGAAGATTTGGACGATGAGTCTGTGGCATCTGTGGAAGAAGTACCTAAGGAATAATTTTTTTTGAAAATCATTTTTTTTAGTTTTTTGTTTTTTAATATATTTTATAATGATTTATGTAATAGTATCTTTTAACCCGATTTCTAATGATTTTTATCGATTTTATGTTTAAATAAACTATTTTTTATAACTATTTTAATGATTTAAAACAAATGTATTGTGTTACTTTTAATGAATGGTTACGAAATTTTTTGTTTCGATTTTTATCGATTTTGATGTTTAAATAAACGATTGTTATAGCTATTTTTAAAGATTTAAAACGAATGTACTGTGCTACTTTTAACGATTTATTTACGAATGGTTACGCAAATTCTATTTCGATTTTTTATCAATTTTGATGTTTAAATAATCAAATGTTATGGCTATTTTAACAATTTAAAACGAATGTACTGTGCTACTTTTAACGATTTATTTATGAATAGTCACGAAATTCTATTTCGATTCCAATTTACGATTTCATGCCGATTTTTAGAGTAGCGAATGATTGCTAAGTGGCAGCAATTGCCGCCAAACGGCAATTATTCGACTTATAATAAAGACAATAAAAATCGGTGTACATTCGGCTTGAAAACCTATAACATTTGTCATAATGAGTGGCAATATTTCGACTAGTGCACTGCTTGAGACATTGTTTTTAGTTGCCGCTATAATAATGACCTTTTAGACCCAAAAGAAGTTATTGCTGGTCTACTCTTTGCACATACCTCTATACTTTTGCACCTATCTTACTTCTTAATTTTGAAGCTACCCTACTTGATCTTCATATCGAGGACCTTTTACTTTCTACACCTGCTCCAACCCGACTAAGGACTGAAAACCTTCTATTCGATTTTCAAAATCAATTAGGAAGAACTGAATTAAACTTTGACGTTTCTCCACCCAGATCTATATATACTCTAGAACCTGATCAATTAGCTGACGTTAGTATTGGTTCTTCTACTGATACTTATATACCAATCCCTCAGTGACTTGAGTTTCCTACCTCATCTATCTCAGAAATTCCACATTATTATACTAGAGAAACTACTTCTTCTCCACAACAAAATCGCTTTCTTCGCTATATACAACAAACCTTTTCTCCTGCTCGCACAACTGTTCCTTCACCTCCTCCTGTAACTGAATTTTACCCTACTGTTAATTTAAATATAACTGATACTCCATGCCATACACCTCCATTACTTAATACCCCTCCTCTTAACAACCAAAACTTAATTGACCCTCTTGACCATTATATTCAAAACCAGGACGCTACTATTGCTAGAGCTGATTCTCTACAACAAATCGAGAAAATCAATTTACAACCTCTTGCTGAAGAATTAAACCCTATTTTACTTTTTAACCAACTAGATGAAGAAAATTCAATGAGAGACGGTGCTTTAAGACTGCTGCACAAGCATAACTGATCTTGCTGCTGCCCTTGGGCAAGGCTCTGAGAAAACTCTTATCACTATTGCAGATTTTTATAGTGACAGAACCCAAGACCCTGCTGACTGGCTAAAGGAATTAGAAGAGCCCCTACTGCTAATAAATGAAGTGCCGAACAGAAACTCCAACTCGCTTTTATGTACCTTAAAGGAGTTGCTCTAAACTGGTACCAAGCTTTAAATCCAGTACCCAATGCTTTTAATAATGATGGTAACCAGGGCTGAAGTTTCCAACATCTTTTTAAGACACATTTCTATACCACCAAGCAAAAGGCTATCTGGCAAAAACAGCTTTTCAATATTAAGCAAGGACCCACAGAGACTGTAGATGGATATGTTAACCGATTTCGTATATTACAAAAGAAAGTGGACCCAACTGGTGTTTTTCCAGCTGACTCTGTTAAACAACTTTTTATTCAAGGCTTATGTCCTGAGTATACAGTTAATGTTCAAGCTGCTGTACCTAACAACTTGACTAATGCTATTGAAGTAGCTCTCCGCTGGGAAACCGGGAAATTAATGACTACCCCTACCACCAATACAGACCATGCTATTCAACAACTTACAGACAAATTGCTAAGCTTAGTATAAATTTAGCCCAGACACAGACCATACCTACCTCTTTCATTAATTATGCTGACAACTGTGCCCAAACCCTCCAAATGAAAGAGCCTCCTATCTGTTATTATTGTGGATATACTGAACATTTTATTCGTAATTGTAATAGTAGAAAACAAGACCAACGACAAGGATCTAACTCTCGTCGTAATAATAATAATTACAATAATTGGAACAGAAATAACTACCAAAATAGGAACTGAAATGGTCGCTCTTCTGACTGCTATCCCAATAACAAAGACCATTCTCGCAGTCGTAATAATTCCTGTCCTAAAAGCCAATCTAGGAATAATAATTATAGAAGTCAGAATGATGATAACTATCACTCTTACTAAAACTCCTCTAATCGATCACCTTCTCCCTATTATCGAAGTGTTAATTACCTTACACAAAATCAGACTTAGACACCCTCTCTTACTGCTAATAAGTGGGAAACACTACTCAACAATTCATCTATTCGAGGTGCTTTGGCTACTCACTTATATGAGGAAGCCAAAAATGCCAATCTTGTTCAAACTCCTGCATACACTACACCTGTCAAATGTAATGTCTCTCTTCAGAATAAACCCTACCAAGCTATTATTGATAGTGGTGCTTCAATTAGCATGATTGCTTACAAGGCAGTCAAGGAACTTGGATTGATCATTGAAAAGGCCTCTAATAGCTTTATTATTCCTGTAGTTGGAACCTCCACTCAACTTTTAGGAATTATAAAAGACCTACTAGTTAAAATTGACCACATTACCATCCCTTTTACTGTGGAAGTAGTAGACACTACTTCTTACTCTCTTCTTTTAGACAATGACTAGAATCAAAAGGTAGAAGCAAATTATAATTGGAAAAATGGCAGTTATACTTTTAAATGGGAAAACAAGAAACATACTATTCCTACTACTTATGAAAGCAACCAACCCCTACCTAGTCAAACTACTGTTACTGCACCAGATAAATTAGACCTTTATGAACCAGAATACTTATATCCTCAAGAAGCTTATGCTTTTGATCGAGAAGACTCAGACCAATTTTTCTCACCAGAAGAAAATGAATGGACTACGTATCATTCTCACTGTAGAAACAAAAAAAGACCTAAACAGCGTGTCTGTGGAAATTGTGGTTCTCCTGACCACCTCTTTGCAAATTGTCCTACCAACCAATGTAACCAATGCCAGGAATTTGGCCATATTGCTGTTAAATGCCCCAAACAAGCCCCAAAGCGTACCTATTGCTCTACTTGCAATGACTCCACCCATCAATATAGGGACTGCTCCAATAATGTCTGCAGAGGATGCAGTACATTAGGACATATTGAAGCCTATTGTCCTCTTGCCACTTGGAAAAGACAAAACTTGGTTTATCAGTGTGGATGTACTCTCGACCAAGTTGATAGTAATCGTCTACCTACCTATAGCCAATGTTGTACATAGGACAATTTTGGACAATTTTGGACATTTTTTCAAATTAAAATTACTTAAAATTTTATTAAAATAATCTATTTTAATTTTTTCACCAATAAGTCCAGCACCTAAAAAAATATATAATTATATATTTTTTTAAATTACTTTATTGATTAGTTAAACATGGGACATAGGCTTGGACGATTTTGGACAATCTTGGACATTGGATATTTTATATAGTGTGGACGCGTCCCATGTACAACACTGCCCATAGCCCTCACTGTACCCATCATTGTTGTCAATGTAAAGTTCCTAACAGACCTGAAGTTCTTAAATTTCTTGAAGAGAAACTTGTATGTCCAGGATGTTATAATGATTTTCACTGTGCTCTTGACCGAGAAGATCCTAGGAGTATCCATTTCTTCATCCAAGGTGAAGGATGGGGAATGCTTGTTAAATGCAAAGTATGTGATAAGTCAAACACAAGACCTAGAATATGTCAATTAGACAGCCTTTGAGAAGAATTATGGTTTTGTGAATTGGAACACCTCTATGCATACAAAGCTAGCCAAGATGTTCAATATAACCCTAACTATAATCTAAGGACCAGAATTAAATGTTATACTGAATCAACAAAGAATGCAGAACACCAGTATAAAATGAACCAGACCAGAATTTACCGACTTGCTAAGATTCTCCTAGATGAAAATGACCAGACCATCGCCCAGGCCTTAGAACCTCTAACCTCTGACCGTATAACTCAACCTTGGAGCTATAAGGAAATGCAACTTATTTTGCAAGCTGAATCAAACTTATTATCTGAAAATGATATTAATTCTCTACAAGCTATTTTGGACGAATCCTTCGATACTAGCCACCCAGACTACGACCAGAAGTATGCTCTCACTGTACTCTGAAGAAACTTTACAGTTCCTGTTGACCTTTGCCAGGAATGTTTACATGTTAAACACCAAGAAGAATTGAATGCAAATCAAGGATACAGTGATGATTGCAAACTTCCAGACCCAGAAATTTACTCTCCACCTGCTAAAGAAACAATTAAGGAAATCGATGATGGTTTACAGTTTTATTAGCTTCAAAAACAAGTACAACAACAAGACCAATTGATAAAACAGTTACAAGCAAGAATTGAAACCTTGGAAACTACCAATGCTGCTTTACTACGCTTTTTCCAAGAAGCTCAAAATGCTCACCAACGAGCAAATGCCTTGGATACGCTCTGTCAAAATTTTTAGAGAATCCTAGGCAGGATTATAAACTACCTGTCGACCCAGACTGGACCCTTATACCCAGACCTGTAAATATTATTACTCTTGAACATGAAGAATATACCCTATCGACCCAGACCTCTTTAAATATTGGACCACTTAATAAAGAACAAGGTCTAGCTTTTTGAAAATTATTAGAAGAATTTGCAGACCTCTTTGCAACTAATATAACTGAACTAGGACGAACCAATTTGGTTACTCACCAAATCTATACTGAGGATGTACACCCTATCTGCTCTCACCCTTATTCTGTACCTCCAAATGAACAAGAATTTATACAAGAAATAATACAAAGAATATTAGAACACAAGCTTATTTAACCTTCTGATAGCCCATAGACCTTACCTGTTGTTCTAGTACAAAAGAAAAATGGCAAATTATGATTCTGTGTAAACTACAGAAAAGTAAATACTGTTACCAAAAAGGATACTTATCCTCTACCTCGCATTAATGAAATGCTTAATGCCCTTACAGGATGCTCTTGGTTCTCTACTCTTGATCTTGCAAATGGATATTGGCAAGTTGCAATAGACCCCCGTGACAAAGAGAAAACTGCTTTTACTACACGATATGGAATCTATGAATTTATTGTAATGCCTTTTGATCTTTGCAATGCCCCTGCAACTTTTCAAAGGCTAATGGATTGTGTATATAAAGGAATTGCATGAAAATTTGTAGTTGTATACTTAGACGATACAATTGTCTACTTTAGAATATTTAATGAACACTTAGACCATTTAAAAAGAATATTTAATAGAATTAAACAAGCTGGACTCAGACTTAAAATAGAAAATGTACTCTTTGGATGTACTAGTTACCCTTCCTTGGACACCTAATCTCTGCTAAGGGTATCGCCCCTAACCCTCGAAAAGTAGAAGCTGTTCAACGAATTCAACCTCCTAAAAACCTTATAGCCTTCAGTCTTTTCTTGGACTTGCGGGATACTATCGCCAATTTATTCAAAACTTTTCATCAATTGCTTGCCCTTTAAATTTCCTTCTACAAAAAGATGAACCGTTCACTGGCAGGATAAACAACAAAAAGCTTTTGAAAAGCTAAAATCTAGACTTATTACTGCCCCTATATTAGTATACCCAAATTTTAAAGAGACATTTATACTTGCTACTGATGCCTCTTACAATGGCTTTGGAGCCACACTAAGCCAACTAGATAGAAATGGAAAAGAACATCCTATTGTCTATGCTAGTAAAAGCCTGCGAAAAGAAGAGATGAATTATGCAGCAACTGAATTTGAATGCGCTGCAGTCGTATGAGCAATAGAACATTTTTATAAATATTTAGGCGCTACAAAATTCATCTTAATTACAGACCATTTAGCATTGAAATAGTTACGTACAGCTGAACCCAAGTGAAGAATTGGAAGATGGATCTTGAAGCTCCAACCATACAATTTTGAAATTATTCATAAACCAGGCCGAATTCATTCAAATGTTGATACTCGCTCACGATTACTGACTCAGACAACTATACCTGCTAAATCTCATGAATCTTGACCAATATAATAATCTTTACCACTATTTGGACACAGACCAATTTCCAGATGGACTTACTGACCAAGAACAGAAACGACTTATAACTCAGGCTAAATATTTTGAAATTAGATATCACCTTCTCTATAAGAAGAATAGAAGAAACCCAGACAGACCCCTTAGAGTTATTAAATGGACAAAAGTCGAACCAGTTTTATATATGATGCATAAGCACCCTACTGCTAGACATTTGGGAACAGACGCTATGTATTATAAAATACCAGAACGTTATTATTGGGATCAGATGTATCGGGACATACAAGAATATGTGAAGACTTGTAAGGAAGGCAAATGAAAACAAAAAGGTTATAGAAAAGAACCTTTACACCCTATACAAATTGGAAGAGCTTTCAAATGTATTGAAATTGACCTTGTAGGCCCTTTGCCTATATATTATTATTGCTACTGAATATCTAACACGATGGCCATAAGCTCATGCTGTTCCAGATACTAGTGCTAGTACACTCGCTCAGTTTATCTTTGAGGAGATAATCTGTAAATATAGAACTCCAAAAATTATCTTATCAGACCAAGGTCGCAATTTTATTAGTGAAACAATTAGAATTCTCTGCGAGAAATTTCTTATCAAGCATAAATTCTCTTCTCCCTACCACCCTCAAACAAATGGTATGGTAGAAAGATTTAATAGAACATTGTGTAAATCACTTGCAAAAGTGAAGGGTGATGATGATTGGGATTTGTATATACCTGCTGTTCTCTTAGCATATAGAACAAAAAGGCATGCTACCACAGGATATACCCTCTTTCAACTTATATATGGGAGATATGCTACCTTACCAATCGAAGCACTTTTTCCAGTAGAACTTACAGAAATTGATGATGAAATAGACATACAAGGAAGTATCCTTCAACGTGCTTATGTTTTAATAGAGAAATTACCAAATTACCAGAATCTAGGCCAGACAAAATACTGAATGATCACAACAGAAACAAAAAGTCTGTTTTGATGCCAATACTCGAATAGAGACATTTGAAATTGGTGATAAAGTGTGGATACAAAAAAGGAACTAGAAGCCTCTCACTTAGCCAAATTTGAATTGGACCTTTTCTTATCCATAAGAAATTAGACAATGGTGCTTACAAATTACGGACAATAGAAGGAAAAATTCTACAAAAATATTATAATAGTGATCGTTTTGCTAAATATTACGAGCCACAAACATGGGATCCAGTAGTTGTTATTGATTCTCCTGGAAATTTCTTGAAGAAATTTGATCTACAAGAGGATGAAACACACAATTTAATTCGTAAAACCTCAAAATATATTTATACAACTGCCCCTTTTGAAAATTTCCCAAAAATGACCACCTCTACATTACAATCTCAAACCTTGTTAGCCCTTCAATACCTTTTTCAGATATGGAAACAAGATGATGTTGCCAAGGATAATACATTGTGGATTATATCACAATGTATATAGTTATGTGATAATGATAATGCTACTCAGACTTTTGACCTTACTAATTTAATTACTTCTTTTCTTGAGCCAGACTCAAATAATTTTCTGAACGCTCTAGAAGACACAGAACAATTAGAAATTAATTTACCAAAAGTAAATAACACAGAAGAAATAAACCCAAACTTGGAATTAGATGATATACAAGAAGAAACATTGTCAGTTCTAATTATTAATTAAGAAGAAGTCACTCCTGCTCCATTACCTGAAAAATTAAGCAGGATTGTACAAGATATTATCCAACCTTGTGGACCTCTAACTCAGATATCTATTCCTCCATATAATGTATCAAAAGAAATTGCAAAAAATTCTCAAACGAATTAAAACTCGAACTAGAAACAAACAAGACCAAACTAAGCTACTCGAAGCTTATTATTATTATCTTGGTAACCTTATAGACAAGTACCCTAATGCTCATGAAGATATTTGATCTATAATTGAGAAAACTCAAGGAGAAAGAAGAGCCCGAGATACATGGAAGTGTACCAAACAGATGAAATTGCTTTTCTCCAATCGACCTATAGAAAATATTTCTCAAACAACCTATATTACTTATATAATGATTACGAGGTTAACAAATACAGAACTTTCTCAAGTCCTTCCCCAAATTAGAACTCACGGAGTTCGTTCTTAAAGGGAGAGAAATGTTATAGAATAGCTTTGTTAATTTTGGTAGAAATTAGTTAGAAAATTAGAACTTAATAAGAAAATTTTGTAATAACTGTATTTAGTAATAGTGATAAGCGAAATTGATGTGCGACATAAGGAAAATAAAAATATTAATAATCTGCAGTAATATTAAAATTTATCAAATAAGTGCAGAATTTTGTTTAAAAAATTGCGAAGATCAATCAAAATTTAGATTTTTGCAGTTCTTCGCAGATTTTTTGCCAAAAATCTGTAAAAATATTTAAAAAGTATAATATTTGCAAATTATAATAGAATCAGAAAATTAATAATCTGTAGTGATCTTCAAATTTATCAAGTAAGTGCAGAACTTGTTTAAAAAATTGCAAAGATCTTCAAAAATTTAGATTTTTGCAGTTCTTCGCAGATTTTTTGCCAAAAAATCTGAGCAAATTTTTAAAAAGTATAATCTTCGCAGATTATAATACTTATCTACCGGTAAGAACACGAGAAAAACAATAAACAAAACAAAGTGATAAATAAATAAATAAACACTTTTTTTTATTCTTTTTTTTTTTATATTATCGGGGTTTTTTTATTTTTTATTTTTTTTTAAAATTCAAAATAAAACGATGGTGAGAATAAAAAGTAAATTTCCAGTTACTGTATTCTCATAATAAGGAATATCTAGAATTTACCTTTATTCTCATATATGCAGTACATACATGTTACTATTTTTTTTTATTTTTTAAATTTTAAATTTTTTTTTTGATTTTTTTTAATTTTTTTAAATTTTTTTTTAATTTTTATTTTTTTATTAATTTTTTTTTATCATTAC
>QKWP01000438.1:31636-70767 GCA_003550325.1 Gigaspora rosea
TAAATTCGGAAGCTAATTTTCAAAAAAATGGCCTTTTTAATATACTTTTGGCTTATAATTAAATACATGAATTTCGTAATTTTCTACGTACTTAATTATAAATACAAAGCTGGTTAAAAAGGCCGTTTTTGTGAAAATTCGCTTTGTAATAAATTTTCGCGTAAAATTTTTTTGATAATCCTCAATCATGATTGGTCAAGCCGACATGTTACGTCAATCCGCCAATATGATTATACATTTTATTTATTTTTATTTTATTTTTTTTTCGATTCTTTTTTTTTTAATTTTTTTATTTATTTTAAATTTTTTATTAAACTTTTTTTTTTAAATTATTTATTATTTATTTAATTTTTTATTTATTTTAAATTTTTTATTAAACGTTTTTTTTAAATTATTTATTATTTATTTAAATTATTTATTATTTATTTAAATTATTATTATTTATTTAAATTATTATTATTTATTTAAATTATTTAATATTTATTTAAATTTTTTTATCGTACATATACAGTACGTATTAAACTAATATGATCGGCCAATCATTTTTCAGATTGGCAATCATCTATATCAGATATAAATATTTTTTTTCCATTTTTTTTTTAATTTTTTTTTGTTACATATTATATTTTAAGTCTTAACACCAAAATAATCGCATGTTATTTCGAGTAAGCTTTTATAGTAGTCAAAATAGTTCTGCAACCTCAACCAATTTTCAAAGATTTGTTTAATTTATTCATGGTTGTGGAATATTCTTTACATGGTGGTAAATAATATGTTAACATCGTTGGAGCTCGGAGATACTAGAACTTATACTAAAGATAAGTTTCTAGTTTCTTGAATTTGCTTATTTATTTATTTATATATTGTTATTCACTTCTTTCTTTTTTTTAGGCTTGTGCTTTGCTGGAGTGCTGAAACTGGACGCTGAGAATGTAAATGGGGAATCTGTTAGAGCTGTCGTTGGTGTGCGTTTGTATCAAAAATCTGCAGAGATGGGAAATGCGAGTGGAAAAAATAGTGTTGGATATTAGCACAATAGTTAGAACGGACGGAGCATGATAGTTAGTATCTAGTTTATGCTAGTTTTTTTTTTAATATATAGTAGTACTAACAGTTCTTTTTTTCTTTAGAACCAACGTAGTATGATTGTTATTACGGAATGTAGCGCAATAGTAAAACGAACGTAGCATGATAGTAGAATGTATGTAGACGTAGCATGATAGTTCGGGACGTTAGCAAGATAGTTAGTATGGGATATAGCATGATAGTTAGTAGCACAATAGTTAGTATGGGGACGTAGTATAATGGTTAGTATGGGATTTAGTATTATGGTTGGGACATAGCGCGATATTGGTATAGTATGATAGTTAGGATATAGCATGATAGTTGGAATTGGGTTTATGTTAATTTGTATTTATTTTTTGTATTTTTTTTTAATTTTTTTTTGTATTTTTTTTTAATGCTTTTTGTAATAAATTAAATTGTTAAAATATATGAATATTTGAACTTATTGTTTTAATATATGAAAAATTAGCTAGCATTTAATTAGGTGAGTATATAGTAATTTTTTATTATTCACTTTTTGTTATTTTTTTATTTTTTACAATCTGTACAGATTATCGAATTGTTAATTGTTAAAGATCTGTGCAGAAAATTAAATCTGCGCAGAAAATAAAAAAAAATTTCTTCAACGATCGCTGGCAGGGTCGCAGATCTGCATTAATTTTTAATAATTGTTTTTTTTTAAAAATCTGTGCAGATCTGCACTATAAAAACATTCCCGATAGATGACATTCAATGATGCTTAGCGACGCTTAATGATACTTAGCAACGCTTAACGATGCTTAGCGACGCTTAATAACACTTAGCAACGCTTAACGACACTTAGCGATGCTTAGCTCAATAGATATATAAACCCACATTATTTTTCTTAGTTTTAGACAGATCCAGACATTGTATTTTATCTTACCTTTATATTTATTATCCGCCTCTCTTATTATTAATAAACTCTTGGAATTTCTAAGGAACTGACACCTTGGAATAGCCCTCTTGGTAAATTAATAAACTGTCTATTATCTCTTGTTGTTTTATACCGAACTGCCTTAAAGAAGTGTGTAGTTTCTTACAGATATAAAAGAAACTATACTTTCCTCTTGTACACCGCTTCACACCCAAAGTAAGGGATCTCAGGAGCCATGTGATTGTTACTCTATCGGAATTAAAGAAGGCTTTCGGTACTGTAACAGTATCGACAATCTCATGATTTTAAAATTTATTTTTATTAGCTAAAAATTATAGCCACAGATCATAATTTAAAATAAAATCTACATTCTATACTTAGCTTACTAGCCTTATAAAACCCATTAATACTTGTTTATTATACTTTTTTTAAAACTAACCCTAACTCTAAATCCTAACTCTAAAAATGTATCTCAAAAAAATTAGGTTTTCGAGATTTATACTATCATTTCATTTTAATTTGGATTTCATTATGATCTGTTACAATTATTAATAATTTATATTTATACGAGTTCAATATTGTTCAATATTATTCTAGCATATGTTCTAGAATATTTATTAATTTCTAGAACTATAAAGTTTCACTTGCAAACTTTGTAGCTTCAAAATTTATAATTTTTCTTTAAAAACTTACATTTAATTTTTGTAATGAAATTAAAGGTTTTAATGTTTGTATTTATTTTGTTTTGATTGAATTTCAATAAAATAAAAAAATATTTGCCTTTATTGCTTTTTTGTACTCTGTTAATTTTATATAGCAAAAAAAGATCTATTATTTGCATATAAATAATTTAATTATAGTAATACGGTCTACTCTTAAGTAGAATTTATATTATTTTTAACCTAAACTATGAAGTCTATAGCTATGCTATCTATTAAAAAACTATCATAATAAAGCATTCCTGTATTTGTTTGCATACAGTAAACATCATTACATTTTCAATTGAATTAAAATAGGTTTTTGAGATAGTTGGAAGACCGATCATAAGGATTTGTTCTTTGTATTCCTCAATTCTTGCATATTCTGATTCTTTATCAAGTAATTCTTGAATTTTCTTTGTCAACTCCAAAAGTGAAAAATTCAACCAAACACAGGCATAAATTTTACAATTCAAACCTTCCACCTTTTTGAGTACTATTTGTGCCAGCTGTAAATTGGTTATTTGTATAACAAATAGCCTATTTGTGCTTGAATGGATCCAGTTTGTCGCTTTATATAACCACTAGCTAATGTATATTTTGATTTTAAAGTTTCTCATTAACTTTCAAAGGGGCCATTCAGAAATCAGCTGATTTCAGAGGGTGGACGGGTCAGCTGAAGTATCAGATATAATTCTGGCTAAAATTTTATAATTCTGGCCAAAGTTACAAAATTATTTTTGTCCAAAATTATAGATTTATTAACAATATTTAATAATTAATAACTTTTAATTTACTGGATCAAATTTAATGATTCTACCAAAATAATTCTCTTAATGAGAGGATTCTAGCAAGCCAAAATCATTAAAATCTAATCTCTGGATTTTAAGATCAGAATATATATATGTTACTATAAAAGTTTTATAATTTATTAAAAAATTATAACTATTTATAGTAACACAAATTTATTCTGATCTCTGGATCCTGTAATTGGATTTTTATGATTTTGGGCTTGCTAGAATCCTCTCATTGTAGGATCATTTTGGTAGTTAAATTATCGAAATTGGCCAGTAGATCAAAAGTTATTAACAATTAAAAATTAATTTTCAATTGTTAATAACTTTTGATATACTGGGCCAATTTCGATGATTCAACTACCAAAATGATCACCTCAATGAGAGGATTCTAGCAAAACCAAAATTATTAAAATCTAATCACTGGATCCTAAGTAGTGAATGGAATCGATTATATATACTCAATCATTGATCGATTTAGGGCAATGATCGAGCAACAATTAATGAGCTTGAGCAAAAATAAGGTAATCAATAATCGATAAAGCTGATCGATCAAATAGGTGTATATTTTGATCGATTAAAAATTTTTTTTATATTAATTTTAAGCAAAATCGAATTAAATAGCAATTTTATTTTTTTTATAAATCTTCACAATACAAGTGCATTAGATAATAATAAATAAAGTTTTATCAGCAGATATTTATTTTTAAAAAAAAGAAAAAATTCCTTAAAGTATTGAAAATAAGCACAGCACCCTCTATCCTACTTTTCTAATTTCAGATTAGCGGAACTAGCAAAATTAAGATATTTAATCAAACTTATTCTCATTAACTTGAAGTTGAAAAAAGTAGGGTAAGGTGCTGTGCTTATTTTCAATACTTTACAGTAAATAGCACTAGTATAATTAGTAATAAGCTTTAATAAATTTTGAATTTAAAAACCTACTAAAAAATCAAAGAAACTTGTCATAATGATAGTAATTTTTTGTTCATCATATCTATAGATGCAGATTTATTTACGTTACTAATTATGTCTCAATTGTGCTTTATTTTATAAACTGATTTTTTATATAGGACGTAACTAAGTGATGTTATAAGCCTGCATCTATTGCCATAAGAAGCGATTTTTGTTCGTAGTAATTTTTTATTCATCATAACGATAGTCTAAAGTTTATTACAAATCAAACTCGTTTGGAGCATGATCTAATAATGTGATCACAGCAGTAGGTTTTAACAATCGTTTGGTTAGATATTTAGTTAAAGAAAAATCATTACCCATCTATCAGGTTCAGGGGCTGTTGATACTAGGTTAGTTATATTTTTACCTGATTTCTTGTAGAGTATTCATGCTGTACTATAATAATATTTATTTTTGGCCGGATCTATAGGTTGACCCCACTCGAGTTGCCGCAACTCAACCTGGTCATCCACCTACCTGTGGGTGACTTGGTGGTACTTACCCGGGCCCAATAACTAGATAAAAACTAAAGTTATGAAATATAGTTTAGAAAATATTGTAGTATATAGTTTATTTTAAATATCTATATTTATAAATATTTTTTATAGTCTAAAATTTTACTGATAAATTAGAATGCCTTTCAGATTACTAATAATCGGATTGCATATAAAATTCTTTAAAATTCGTAAAACTTATTTTATAAAATAAGAAGACGTATTTATTTTTTAATTAAAATTTGAATACACTTATTTATATCTTATTATAAATTGTTAATCGATACTGCTTCTAATATCGTTTTACGTTTAACATTCCTAAAATTTTACATCAACATCAAATTAAAAAATAAACAATCTTTTAAAGACACTTATCCGAATAAGGCTTTACTAAAGTTCTGGATAAAGAAATTGATGAACTATTGGAATCAATACAAGCCATAGAACTGGATCGATATCTTACTATACGTGAAAAAAACAATTAAATCTAACAATTTTTTCAAGTTCTTTTGCTTAATAATAATAGTTTGCTTGAAAGTTCTCTTTAAAGGCATATTAATATATAACTTAAGTAATATTTGTTAAGCTATATAAAAAAAATTCTAAGCAAAGGATTAATAAGTTATATAAAAAATAATTTAAGCGAAAGCTTAATAAGATAGATAAAAAATAATTTAAGCAAGTAATATAAAAAATACTTAAAGTGAAGGTTTAGTAAGTTATATAAAAGGATAATTTGAATAGAATTAAATTCTAGTCAATTATTAAAAAACCTTCATTTAAGTCAGAAAACAGGTAATATTAGATTTTTTTTTTATACAGTAAAATTATAAAATCGGAGCTAATGTAATTACTAGCTAACTGCAGATTAGCATTTAAACCAAACCGAATATATATTAGTTTATGCTAAAAATGTCGAACTGGGAAATTAGAAAGGAATTTAAAACAAAAGAGTAATTATTAAAATCCAGACCAAGACCCTAAAGGTGATTGGGCAACCGATTCTCAGATTTCTACGAAGTATTTAATACAGTCAACCCTCCATAAATGCAACTCGTAGGGACAAGCCTACAACGTGCATTTAGAGAGAGCCAATTAAATTGCAGCTTTTAAAAATTAGATCATCAAGTTTGTGTAACTTCTACCAAAATGTATAACCTATCTTAAATACTAAAATTTGATTGGCCACGTGCATTTACAGAATATAGAACGTGCATTTAACACTAATATCATTTTACGGAATAGAAAAAAACGTGCATTTAGAGAGGTATTGCATTTATGGAGGTTGCATTTATGGAGGGTTAACTGTATATAAAATTTACTGGTTACAGTAATTTGAAAAGTATCATGATTCAGGTCATCTGAATAATAATAGTCATAAACCGGTTAATAATTTGGCAGCTAAGTAACTTTATATACAGTAGATACAATCTCTAGAAAAGATAGAATTATATAAAGTAGCATAGCTTTATTATTATTATTCAATATAACAATTTTTTTTAATTTGGTAAATAAAATATAATCGAGCAATGATTGGCCTAATAATTGATCGATTATGTATGCTCAAGGTTGCAAATTATATGCTTGATCGATCATAATCGATCAAGTATGCATAATTGAATTTTGATCGATTAAAAATTTTTTTTCAGGTTAATCATCGATTAATGATTTTTTTGTCAAGTCAATTCCCTAATTCTAAGATCGAAATAGATTTGTGTTACTATAGAAGTTTTATAATTTATTAAAAAATTATAAACCATTTATAGTAACACAAATTGATTCCAATCTCTGGATCCTGTAATTGGATTTTTATGATTTTGGGCTTTCTAGAATCCTCTTATTGAGCTGATCATTTGGTAGTTAAATTATCGAAACTGGCCCAGTAGATCAAAAGTTATTAACAATTAAAAATTAATTTTCAATTGTTAATAACTTTTGATCTACTATGCCAATTTCGATGATTCAACTGCCAAAATGATCAGCTTAATGAGAAGATTCTAGCAAGCCTAAAATTATAAAAATCCAATCACAAGATCCAGAGATCGAAATAAATTTGTGGTACTATAAATTATAAAACTTTTATAATAACCAAATTTATTCTGATCTCTGGATCCCGTGATTGGATTTTTATAATTTTAGGCTTGCTAGAATTCTCTCATTGAGCTGATCATTTTGGTAGTTGAATCATCAAAATTGGCCTAGTATCTCAAAAGTTATTAACAATTGAAAATTAATTTTTAATTGTAATAACTTTTGATCTACTGGCCAATTTCGATGATTTAACTACCAAAATAATCAGCTCAATGAGAAGATTCTAGAAAGCTCAAAATAATAAAAATCCAATCACAGGATTCAGAGATCAGAATAAATTTGTGTTACTATAAATGGTTTATAATTTTGAAAAAATCTAAATAGTGCACCGGTACACTCAAGTGCACTCCTATAAATTTAGTATTTTTAGTAGCATTAATAGTATAATAAAAGTTAAAGATTAGAGTTAAAGTTAGAGTTAGATTAAAATTAGAGTTAGAGTTAGAATTAGAATTGTGTTTAGGGTAAATTGTGTGAAAGGAGCATTTTTGCTTAGTAATACAACAGAGGCTATTCTAGTAAAATTGCGAGATAAGTATTTTTGCTTAGTAACATGACAGGGATTACCCAAAGGGTGCACTAAGTGCACAGTGCACTATATAAAATATTCCTATAATTTTTTAATAAATTATAAAACTTCTATAGTAACACAAATTTATTCTGATCTTAGAATCCAGTGATTAGATTTTAATGATTTTGGTCTTGCTAGAATTCTCTTATTAAGAGAATCATTTTGGTAGTTAAATCATCGAAATTGGCCCAGTAAATCAAAAGTTATTTACTATTAACTATTATATTTAACTTTTTAATAATTGTAAAATTTGATTGGCTGATTAGAGTATCAGGTGGGGTAGGCGGAATAGGGGTGAGGTGGGCTCATAGTAAAAAAAAATCAGCTGATTTCTGGAAGCCCCCTTAATAAACCATTAAAATATTAATTTTTAACAATAGTAAAAGGCTGTTAATCTGCGATATGCCAGGTAATCAACTTTGGTCACTTTTCTATTGTTTATTATTACTATATGGATCTGTTATTAGAAAGTGATAAATTGTTTGTTGTCTTGCAAATACTCTAATTTTATGCATATTAAGATGTCTTCATAATAATAAAATACTAGTAGTTTTTGTGAAAACTTATTGCATTTTAGGTACACAAGTACTTCTGAATAGTTAGTTGTATTAGTATTAAAATAAGACAAATTGTTGAACTCCATTTTTTTAATCTGTTATTACTTTGAAATAGTGAAATAGTAGTATTTGTTTTTTAAAATATTTGGCTATCAAGATCTGAAGTATTATCTTCAAAGAAATTATTATTTTAAGGGTTAAAAATATTTGATTTTTAGAAGAGCTAATATCTGCTATATGTTTTTAGAAGAGTTAATACTAGCTATTTTTTATATAAGTAATAATTATAATAGGCAAGATATATAGTATGCTCTTTTTTATATATATTTTTTATTAGAGGTTTAATTTATTATATATTAACAATTAAATTTGTGATTGTTAATCATTTGCATACTCAATATCGAAAATATCATTATAAAATTATAATTACTAACTATAAAAATCTTATATTCATTAATATAATAAAATAAATAGGAAATTACATTAATCAAGAATTATAGATAGAAAAATATGGATTAATACTTATTTGCTAAAAGTATTTTAGTATACCAAAAATACTTTCATAGTTGATCTTAATTTTATCAATTTAGCAAATTATTCTAATTTTTTATTCATTCTTATTTTAGATTGTAACTATAACTAAAACTATTTTTCTAATCATGTTTAAAAAATTATGGTTTTTTATATAACTATAAAATTTGCTAAATTTGTTTTTTTAAAAACACTTTTGATTAACTTAATTAGTAGTCTTTATTTTTTAATTATCATTAAGCATCTTAAATTAGTTAATCGTTACATAAAAGCATATGCACAATAAATTCAAAAAAGGGTTATTTTATAATTACGGTAGTATTATTTGCAAGATTCTAGATACTAACTTCATCAGGTTATAATTCTTTTTTTTGATCAAAAATTCAAATTTCAACAAGTACTATAATCTATATAAATGGTATCAGAAAAGGTGCTTTGTTAAAATATTTGAATTTTAGAAAGTCACTGCAATTCATTACTCCTTAATAAAAAATAATTGCATAAAAACAGCAACTAATTTAGAAACAACCTTGTTTGGATTGATTGTTAAGAACCTGTAAAATTTTAATTTTGTAAATCAATTTCAATTAAAGAATATAATCAATCTGTTATTTTATTTATTTTTTGTATCTGCAATATTATTTAAACTTGAACAAGTTCAATTTAGTACAGTTATATTTTTGACCTTGTTCTCATGGCTGGCTTGTCAATGAAGTAGTATTATTGCAAGATCACATTATATAATATAACCAAGTATATATTGGGAAAGTTATATGATTTGTGTTTATGATATTGGTTAGGGGTATAAAAATTTCTGAAAAGAATATATATTTAAAGAGAAATTATATGTTATTGATTTTTCTCTTTTATGCAATAATAAAGGGAACCATATTTCTATATATTTATTAGTAATTAAGCAATAATAATATCCTAAAGTGTCTAATTTGAAGTAATAGATGCATCTCTAATATTAAATTACATAATTACAGAATTTGTTATCAGTTATAGAAAATGTTATACCTGTTAATATAAGTATTAGTTCATAATAAAAATTATAATAAAAACATATAAATTTACTATAAACTTTAAGCTTCACATTATTTTTAACTTAAGGGAGACTGGGGTATTGTGATGAAGTTAAGGTTTCTACTATAAAAAATTTTTACTAACCTGTATAACCTTTAAATATTTATATCTATCGATCAACATTGCATTCAAAAATAAGCCACAATAAAAAATAAAGTAAATGACAAATCGGAATTTATTAAATGATCATCATCACGTGCAATGCATTTTTAAATCTAAAATTTTAAGTGAAAGGGTATTCTTACAAATTCGATTTACCATATAATTTTTAAGCTGATTTTTTTTTAGTATTAGATCTAGTCGTTGCACCACCTTTTTTTTGAGTGGGGGCTTCCTTTTTTTTAGCTAGTGCCTCTTTCTTTTTGGCTGCCGCTTCTTTTTTTTGGGCTGCCACTTCTTTTCTTTGGGCTGCTGCTTCTTTTTTTTTGAGCTGCAGCCTCATTTTTCTTTTAATTTCTTCAGCTTTTCGTTCTGCTTCCTCATTTAACTCATTCAACTGACGCCAGCTTTCCTCTTCAGTTAAAAGCCGCACAAATGGAAGTGTCTTTCGCTTTTTTTTAGGCGGGTCGATATAGGCTCAGATTGGCTTTCAGAACTCGTATGATCAGGTGTCACTTGAGTTTGAGCCTTAGGAACTGGATACTTGAGTGCTAAACGTAATGCACATGTACCAGGGCTCTTGTAAGTTTCCAATTTCTCACTAAGTTTTTCAACCTGAGATCTTAACAAATTATTTTTGTTTTTTTAATATAATATTTTCTTCGTTTAAACTATTAACATTTAGATGAGTAAAACAAAGATGATTCGGTTGAGCAAGTAATAGCGAAATTAAAGGTGGGTTAATGGGTTCGTTAAATTGTTTGGTTAATAAAGAAGGGTCTAAACGATTGATACTAATCGCACTAGGATTAAATGGCCATATGCTAGTGGTTCTGTAAGCGTTGCAAATTGCTAGTGGTGTATAGGTCTCAACAAAAATGGGACCAAGAATCTTCGTGAAGGTATGCTTAGTTACTATTTTATAGTTATTAGTATGATATTTTTCACATGCTTTACTATATTCTTTTTTTAATTTTGCGAACGGAATCTCGGATGGCTGTAAAACATGCATCGTATAAGGTGGTAGAGCAAAGAGAAGGATATTATTTTGGTGACAAAAGTTTACGCTCATGTAGTTAATATGACTTTTGTGCCCATCGAGTATTAATAGAACTGGTCAAATGGGTGGAATAGAATTTATAAAATGGTTTAGGTACATTTGAAAAAGACCTTTGCACATGTACCCAGTATCCGTAAACTCCATAACAGCTCCAGGAGGTGCACCATCTAATAGGCCAGGGATTGCATAAACACCTTTATAAATGAATAAGGGTGGTATACATGAACCAGCAGCTGAAATCGTGGGTGCTACTGAAATATGTTCAGTATTATTTCAATGTGCGACTTTGTGAACCTGGAGAGCACCTTTTTTTGCAATAACTTTTTCAGATTTTGGAATAAGGACGAAACCAGTTTCATCCATATTCCAAATCTGTGCAGCGGTAAGCGAATTTTCATTGATGATTTTGCCAAGTTTTTCAAAATAATCTTTCACAATTGTCACATTGGCCTTTTGTGCTAGCGCTTCTGATAACTCTTGGAGAGTACAAAAAAACAGCTCAGGGTGATCTCTCATGAAACGTACCCACCAATCATGACCCAGTCCATTATTATTAAAAGGGTGTGATCGCTTGTTTAATCTTAAGATTTCCATCACACAATAATTAACGCCAGATCTTGTTAGGCCAAATACAAGCTTCTGTACATTAATACAATAGCCCACAAGTTGTTCCTCCTCATGCTCGGTAAGTATAGTTGGTGGGCCAGTACGGTTAGGAGGGTTGCCATTTTTTACAGCACGTCTAAGAGATGCCTCTAGGATTCCAAAACTTTTAGCAACACTATTGATACTTGGGTGAGAGTTAGAAGGGTATTTATTTATTTCATCAAGAGCCTCACGAATAGTGTTACATCGATTAATGTAAGAGACTGAAGGTATATTTAATCTATCACAAAGTTATAATATGGTTTTTAAACTACAACGTTTGCTTTTACTAATAAAATATAAAAGTATAGACAGTGTTCGCTTAATATGAATAGAAAGGTTTATACATGTAATTCCTTTATGAAATGTGCGAAATAAATATTGTAAAGGTTTAAATTTATTGGCCCATCCAAAAAACGCGTTTAATTAATGAAGGCAAACAAAAATTTTCGATTAAAATGAAATCAGATTAAAATGAAACCTGATTATAAAAAAAATCTGATCATAAAAAAAATTTAACCCACCAAAAAATAATTTTTTGTTTATAGTTTTTAGAGGTAAATGTTACAGATAGAGGTTAGTTCAGTGCAGAGTTTATATTAAACATGATAAATGGGTTTTAAAGGGCTAAATCGAAACCTATATTTTATTTTAATCTGATTTCTGACAATTAATTTTATAAATAGTGCCCGGGACATTATTTTGAGGCACACAATTTCCGGAGGTCTAAGAGTTTATTTTGACGAATATAAAAATATTGATTAAATTAGTTCTTAGTTCTGGAAATTGTGTCTCGAATAATGGCTTCAGCGACGATATGGTAATTGTTACAAATTAAAGTTATTAAAGTACTAAATATACAATGCAAGTTCAATTATAATCATTTTTTTTTGTTTTTTAGCTTAAAAAGAGCCATGACATGTTATTACTAGTTTTTTTTGCAGCACTCAAGTGTGTGTGCTTTGTTACAATGCATGGTTGTTGGTTCGTCATAATATCCTATTCGTCATAATTCCCATTTTTTCGACCTTGTGTTCCTAATCAGGTACTAATCGGGTAATTTTTATACCATTCGAATCCTCTAATTAAGAGGAGTCGAATGGTACTAAAATTGTCTGGTTTGAATCACTGGATCACATGATATTTCAAATTCGTCAGAATACCCCACTTTGTCACAATACCCCAGTCTCCCTTATATATTAACTTTTTTTTCTAATTCTGAGGTTAAGTATATCAAAAATAGTAAATTAAAGTTAGGGTAGAGACATTTATTAGGTGATTTCCACCTCTTAAGAGTGCACCTAATACTAAATTAGCCAATCAAATTCTAGCAAATATACAGACCAAACCCAAACCAGACTTTAGTCAAATCAAAGTTTGGTCCAGATTTGGTTCAAAGTTTGCAGATTGGTCTGAGTTCAAATATGTTTATGTGTATTTTTTGGTGCTGAATAAGTTTACTTAGTGCATGAAGTTAGAATTAATTAGTAAAATTTTGTGAATTGCTCAAGCTCTGACTAAACTAAACCCAAAATCCATATAAAATTATTTATTAACTAGCAAAATTAAAATTAGCACTTTATTACTATACAATACACTTCAGATCTTTTTTTTTTATTCGTGTCATTCATTTCATTCAGATTGCAAATGTCATGCCTAAAGTTAACACTTGTCTGAAGTTACATTGCCTAAAATTACTGCTAACGCGTGCCAAATGATTTAATTTCAGGGTTAATTTCAGTCAAGTGTGACTTCAGATATCTGAAGTTACAACTTCAGGCAGGTGTCAACTTCAAGCACGATACAAATATGAAGATCAGTAATCAGTAGAATTAAAATCAGCACAAGTTCATAAAACAATACCAATTATATAGTACCCTTCAAATCATTCCATTCGGATTATTCTTTTCATTCAGCTCATAAGAATAAAGATCATTAATCGGCGAAATTGAATCAGCAAAACAAGCTCATCAAACAGAGCATAAATGCTTGCTTACCCTTCAAGTTATTTCATTCGCATATTCATTTCATTCAGCCTGTGGCAAAACAAGTTCATTAATCAAGAGCATAAAGATCTTTAATCAGTGGAATTAAAGCAAAAATATGAGTTCATAAAACCACAAGCATAAATACTTATTACATAATACCCTTCAAGCTATTTTATTCGCGTTATTTATTTCGTTCAGCCTGTGGATATAAAGATCTTTAACCGGTGGAATTAAATCAGCAAAACAAGTACACAAGCCAAGAACGTATACTTACTATTACATAATATCCTTGAAGTCATTTATTTGCGTTATTCATTTCATTCAGCTTGTGGTGTAAAGATCTTTAATCAGTGGAATTATCAAAAAAAAAGTTCGCAAACCAACGACACATATACTTAAGATTACATAATACCTCTCAAGTCATTTCATTCAGCTTGCAAATATAAAGATCATTAATCAGTGGGTTTAAAATCAGTAAACCAAGCTCACATACTAAGAACATAATTACTATCTATCTTTACATAGACTCTTCAAGTCATTTCGCTCGCGTTATTCATTTCGTTCTGCAACTGGTGGAATCAAATAAAAAATAAGTTCACAAACCAACACATATACTTACTAACCATTACATAATTCTCAAGTCATTTTGTTCGCGTTATCCATTTCATTCAGCTTGTGGATATAAAGATCATTAATACAGTAAGTGGATTTAAAATCAACAAAACGTTCACAAACCAAGAACATAAATACTGCTTGCTATTACAAAATTCTCCTTATGCCATTTCTTTCGCGTAATTTATTTCATTCAGCAACTGGTGGAATTAAACAAAAAAACAAGTCAACAAAACCAAAGAACATATATACTAATTATTACATAATAATACCTCTCAAGTCATTTTGTTCGCGCTATCCATCTCATTCAGCTCATGGATATAGATCAATAATCAGTGAAATTAAAATAAGCAAAACCGGTACACGAACCAAGAACATAAATACTTACTTGCCATTACATAATACCCTCAAGTCATTTCGTTCATAACTAGCAAAACGAGTTCAAAAACAAGAATATAAATGTTTATTTATCATTGTACAATATCACTCAAGTCATTTCGTTCGCGTTGTTCATTCATTCAGCTCGTGAGTATGGATCAATACCAGTGGAATTAAAATCAGCAAACAAGCATACGAACCAAGAACATATATACTTACCATTACATAATACCCTCAAGTTATTTCGTTCGCGTTATTCATTTCATTCAGCAAGTGGAATTACCAGCAGTTACTGTAGTACATAAAACGAAATTACGATTATAGTCTGTAAACGTGATATACATGTGGAAATTTAATTGGACAATGTGGTAATAATTTTAAGGAGTTAAATAAAAAAAAAAAAACAAACAAAATCAGTTTCATCCCTGTGTCAAAGCGGGGCGTCGTGGGTTCAATACTCGATGAATGTGTTGATTGCTTTTTTTTTGATATAATTTCAAAACCGTCAAAATTTCACTATCACGTGATTTTTTGGCTAATAAAATAACAAGATCAGGTGTAACGTAACACAAAGCGGCAAGTACTGACTTATACTCACAAAACTGGAAATTTAAAAATAGTTTAAATTAACGAAAGTTTTAAAAAAAGGTCAAATAAAATTTTAGAACCACATTAATTAACTTGTGCACTCACTTCCTGTTAATATAGTGCAATTTAAAAAAAGTCATTAATAAAAAGCATTCATAATAAAATGTTTGATTTTAATAATAAACATCATATTCATCGACTAGTGAATTGATAAAAAAAAATTATTAATTATGAGTATTTTTATAATAAACTAATTATTGTACTCATCGACTAAAGAACAATAAAATGTCATTGAGTAAAATGAATCATTTTAAGTGTAAGAAATTGAAATTAGATTATCACCTTTTAAATTTAGTGTAGATTGTAAGAATGGTATTAGAATATTTTATAATTTTAATAATAAATTTAGCAAACTTTATCTTTATACCTACTCTCTGTCAATTTGACAAACGTATTTAATTAAAAGTGTTGAAATATATTATTGAACCCAATAAGCTTTATACTTGCTCTCTGTCAATTGGATGCGTGATTAATCCAGATTAAATGAATATTATTTGTTATTTAGGCATAATAATAGTAAACATTATGCTCACCTTCTATAATATTATGAATATATAATTGGTCAAGCCTAATAATGATATTTTGAATAAATTTTCCCTACATGCTACAATATAAAAATGCAAAGGTGATAAGTTAAGTGTTATTTAAAAATTATTAATTAATTTAAAACTTACAATCTAATTATTTATGTGAATATGATAATTAGTTGGAAAATGATTTATTGGATCTAACAAGCTTTATACCCACCTCCTGGTGATTTTACATGAATATAATATGCCAAATAGGGTATTTATTTTATTTATTTAAATATATATATATAATTTAAAATCCTACTCTCTGAAAATTTTCATTTTTGACATAAAATTACCAATTTTTAGATCTAATAATTTTATACTCACCGACTAATAATTGCATACAGAAAGAATATATAAAATCGAATAAAAAGTATAAATACTTACAATCTATTGCGTTACGAAACCATTTTCTATTAGAAAGGTATCGTTTGATAATTTACTATGTGAATCAATCAAATTTATGCTCACCGACTAATTATTAGTGAGATGATTAGAAAGTGTTATAAAAAGAATGTATATAAATTTTTATACTTACTTCCTATATTATTGAACAGAGAGAATTATTTTACATAGATGTAATAATTTTATCTTACCATCTAATGATTCGATAGATTAGATAGATTAGATAAATTCGAATTATTGATTTAAAACAGAGTCTGATAAATTATTAATCGGCTAATATTCGATAGAACAGATTAATTAGAGAAGCGATATTTAATTGAAACAATCCAAAACTTTAAACTTACCCACTGTTGGTACATGATTTGTTGTAAATAACCTTTTTTTTAATAATAATAAATTAACTAAAATGCGAATCTAATGACTTAGACTCACGAACTAATAGTTTAGAGTTTAAAAATTATTGATTGTAAAAAAAGATCTAATTACTTCCTGCCAATTTAGTACAAATGTAATTTGAAAAATGAATGAATAACGATAGGTTATTTACTGTCGCGGCTGAAGCTGGAAATGACTGAAGCTGGAAATTAGGAACCTTGATTTAAAAATATAAACCCGACCAAAATCCACTTATACTCTTTTATTATTTAAACCTAACTCTATAAAAAAACCCCTAACAAAAGACCCAAAAAATTTTTGAAAATTTCATATTAAAATAATTAAAATTTCCAGCTCCAGCCGTTTCCAGCTTCAGCCGCAACATTTACTAATTTAAACGCAAATTTAATGATATCATGATATCAATATGCTGTATTTACCACCTAATGCAAATCCAAATTTTATCACTTTATATTAAATATAAATATATTGATAAGACAATGAATGCTATACTAGAGATTGTACCCGTTGGGAAAACCTCTACCCGGTTACTATTAAATTACCCGGATATCCGGATAAATTACTATGTCACACAAATAGCAGGTTCTACCCGGGTACAATCACTATGCTATACCGACTGATTTGAAAATTTTTGATTGTTTAGAAAAGCAATATTTGTGAACGGAATATCACTATTTATGATCTTATACTCACTTTTTTGTAATTTGACTAAATCGAAATAACGATCGATAATTTTAGTAAACCAATAAGGATTACACCATGATATTGCTGAAGCAGACGAATTTTATACTTACTAACTAGTAATTCGATTAAAAATGTGTAATTTATACTTGATAACGATAAAATTATTGCGAGGTCAACGGACTTATACTTACAATCTAGAGTTATTTAATTAAATGAGTTATTATTTATTTAAATTGAAATATAATGAACTTAATTCTTACCGACTAACAGATTAATGCGAGTAAAGGAATGTTATTTAAGAATAATAAGCAAAATACTATTTAATAGTTGATTTATACTCACTCTCCGTTAATTAATATGAATCGATTAGTGAATCTTTACTTCAGATCAACGTAGCTTAATAAACATTATCAGTTATACTTGCAAGCTAATAATTTGACGAGAATTGATTGATTATTAAAATTAATGTAGAGAAATGATTATGGAACTAGTATGTGATACTTACTATCTAAAAGCAATGCATAAATTAGAGATGTGTTTTTTTTTAAAAAAAAGATTAAATACGATATAGCAGACTTCACGCACTCCCTATCAAATCAAATTGAATATAGATATTAAGAATTTTATTTGTGATGAATCATTAAAATAAATGATGAAAATAAGAATACTAAAAATGTCTGAGGTGTTTTGAACAGAATTATACTAATTTTATGATCTTTGATAAATGTTTATAAATGCGAAAAAGGTTTATACTTACCAATCTATAGTAACTTTATTTCTTTTTCATCTGAAGGCTCCATTTCGTTTCTTAATTAAATTTAAAGAATAAAAGTTTCGAAATTACCACACATTTAAAGAAATGAAAAGAAAATTAATAAATTAGGGCTCTATTAGGGTGTCCAGGATTATGCGATGCGATATTATGCGCATAATTGACCATTTTTTCGCATCGCATATGCTTCGCATAATTAAGAAAAGGCATAAAGCACGTGAGTGAGATTTGATTGGTGGAAGAATGTATTTTGATGAAGTGTGAATTCCGAAAACTTCCGCAAAAAAAGTTCGAAAAGTTGACAAAATTTAATTAAGAAAATGCATAATTCGCATAATTGACCTTAGTGCATAATTTACCCAATCGCATCGCATACCCTAGGCTCTATTTAGATAATCACGTGCGCATTACTGAAAAAAGAAAAATTAATATGAACCCTATTTAGGAAAATATGTGCGCTTATCAATATTAACAAAAAGAACGAATCAGACATTGTGTGTTTCTTTAGATAATATGACCATAGTGCGCAAAATCATATTTAGTCAAACTCATGTAATATATGCATCGGGGTTTCCCCGGAATTTGGGTTTTTTTATAATAAAATAATATACACTTGCTAAATTATATGACGAGATATCATTTTATAACTATATTTGTATTTAATAAAGAAAACAGAAAATTTTATGACTATACAATGGAGATAGACAAATATTCGTCGTTAATCTAGGGATAAATTAGCTAATTCGATCGTGCTGAAAATTTTTTAAGTCCGAATAGTAGAGCATCATAAATAAACAAACGTCAAAGTTTCAAATTTATAAATTTAACATAAAACAATTTGCAATTTGCGTTAAAAAGCTAAACCAACATGTAAAAAGAATCATAAAAGAAACAAAAATAACGCGAAACAATTAATCTGATGTACTTGGATCCCATCCTATAAAAAAAAATAATAATAATAAGATAAAAAAATAGAACCATTAAAAAATAAAAAAGATAATTTAACATACCGCCGGCAACCAAATATTCATCTAGGTTATCAAGAATTTTCATATCTTCCTCTTCGATTACAAAATCATATACTTTAGTATTATCAATTATGTGCATTTTATTTATACTTTTTGGCAATACAACAAAATTATTTTGAAGACACTGTTAAATTTAATATTTTAACATTTCTTCAATCAATAATTCACAATCAATATAATAAATAAAATTTTATATGCTTACCCAACGAATCAAAATTTGAGCGGCAGATTTATTATATTTCTCAGCGATGTTAACAAGAACGCGATCATTTAACTTTTTTCCTCTGGTAAGTGGAGAAAAAGCCTCCACAATAATTTTATGTTCAGTGCAATAAGATATAATTTCTTTTCGATTATTCCAAGGATGAACCTAAATGTTGATATAATTTTGAAAAAAATTTTTCATAACAAAATTGATTATATAAAGAGTTTTGATTTACTTCGATCTGGTTAACGACAGGTATAATTTCAGGATTAGTTTCCATCAACTCCTTTAGATGTTTTACAGCATAATTTGATATACCGATACTTCTAACATTTCCTCGTTTAACTAATTCTTGTAAAGCCCTATAACTTTCTATACGTGTCTGAGAGCCAGGCCTAGGTGAATGTATGAGCAGCAAGTCGATATAAGAAGTTTGAAGTTTTGATAAGGAAGTCTCTGCGGCCATGATAGTTGATTCGTAACCTTGATCTACATTATCACATTAAGATTTATGGCGTAAGAAATAGCTTATGCATTCACAGTTCACAAGAAAGCTACGTTTGAATATAAAGAATCATTGTAATACGGATATCTGTCCACCATGAACGATCAGGTGCGATTCCTAAAATTCTTGTATTTCGTACCTATATCCCAGATTTTTGTAGTAATAAAAATTTGATCACGCGGAATACCACTAAAAAGGTAAAATTAACAGAATTTTATAAGTGATGTGATATTTCATTAGTAAAAGTTTACCTTTTGATGATTCCAATTCCAATGTCCTCTTCATTGCCATATATTGATGCAGTGTCTATATGTCTGTATCCGGACTATATAAATTCAAATTATTTTAAATCCGGGAGACAATTATCAAAATTTTTACATGTACTTACCTCTAGAGCCCATAAAATGACATTTTGCGCAGTTTCACCTTGGGATGCTTCGGTACCTTCACCCATACCGCCCATTCCTATACCTTTATGTTAAAATAAAAATATTTAATTCTATATTTATCGAAAAAATATTCTTTAACTAAATATTGAGACCTAGTAATGGAATCTTGTGACCATTATTCATCGTGACGGTTGAAGACAACGATAGTCTTTGGTTCATCATGAAAATTGGAAACGGCAATTTTGAAACTGCTGTAATCCGATGATATATTTTAAAAAAAGTTGGAAAAAATATCTTCATAATAGGAAATTAAATTATTACCGTTACAGCTGAATTATTTATCGTATAATAGCGGTAGCATTCATTAAACCTTTTCGTCTTACAGTAATAAGTAAATGATGTGACTTTAACGCCATTATGCGACGATCTCAACTTGGTGATACGTTAACGCCCGATCTCAACTTTGTGATACGTTGAGTTTCTATAAAGGTGGTTCCCACGCTCGTTAGAGCGAGACTTTCGTTTATCTCAATCCGACGGTTTTTTTTTATTTGTTTTGTCGATCTACGCTTATCCTTAATCTACATATTGCATAAATCGTATTCTGATATTTTTATAACCTACTAATTATAAATGCATTGAACAAGTTAATTATTTGGACAACAAAAGAAAAAAGACGAAAAAAAACTAAAAAACGACGTTAAAGTTTATAAATTAAGCAATACAATATATTTTTATTACCTTCTGTTATACGGTAGACAATACTTCAACTCTTAGTATGTCGTCCTTTTATTGCGTGATTCGGCGTAATTTACCGTGATTCAACAAAGAGACGCTTGCTAGGAAGTTCTTTAAGTGTTGTATCGATTGAATTTAAGTTTGCTTAGACCCGAAAAATTCTGGGTTTACAGTAGGGATGGGTTCGGTCGGTTTCGGTCGGTTATTATCGACTATTGGCATATGGGTCATGGTCTAGGAAAACCCCCCTCTGAAGGGTAGTTTCCATTTTGAGAAAATAGCGATTAATTGTTTGTGAAACCTAAATTTTGCCCCTGAATTTTTTGTTTATTTTTAGATATTAATTACTGAGTAAACAAGGTCATGTGATTATCAAACACTGATTGACCAATCTAATTAAATTGAGCCGTCAATCTTTGGTTGTAAATCTATTTTTAGAACACGAATGTTAAAAAATTGTTTTACATTCAAGTTAAAATATCTCGATAAATTATTATATCAACGTAGGGTAAAAAGTAAAATACACATAGATATAAACCGAAACTTTAATTTGAATCAAAAATCTCAAAATTTTTAAAAAAGTGTCAGAGGGGGGTTTTCCTAGACCATGACCCATATGNCTTTATTAAAACTCAAATTCAATATAAACCCATTTTGCTAATCCTTCAAAAATATACCGTGATTCATATCAGCCCACTGATTGGTATATAGTAAAGTTTTTTAGTTTAGATATTTATTTGATAAATGTTGTTTCTTTTAGTTTCCCCAGTTTCAGCTAGTCCTTTTAATAGTACTTATAACCTTCCTTTTTCTTAAACTTTACATCGACACCCTAAACCCTGTGATACACATTTCAATCTCACCAACTCTCTACAGAACCTATATGGGCAATGGACTAGGAAAACTCGTCTTTGAAGGGGTTTTCCATTTTGAGAAAATGCTGATTATTTGTCTGTGAAACCTAAATTTTACCCCTGAATTTTTTGTTTATTTTTAGATATCAATTACTGAATAAACAATGTCATGTGATTATGAAA
This sequence comes from Gigaspora rosea, assembly GCA_003550325.1. NCBI lineage: Eukaryota > Fungi > Glomeromycota > Glomeromycetes > Diversisporales > Gigasporaceae > Gigaspora > Gigaspora rosea. Next base: position 53,537 of record QKWP01000438.1, read on the forward strand.
CACTAATTGACCAATTTAATTTAATTGAGTCATCAATCTTTGGTTGTAAATCTATTTTTAGAACACGTTCGTTAAAAAATTGGTTTACATTCAAGTTAAAATATCTCGATAAATTATTAATTAATGTAGGGTAAAAAGTGAAATACATATTGATATAAACCGGAACTTTAATTTGATTCAAAAATCTCGAAATTGATAAAAAAGTCTCAAAGACGGGTTTTCCTAGTCCACTGCCCATATAGCCGGCTAAGTGCGGTCGGTCATACCGGTTAATAGCCGACTATAGTCGATCAATTAATTTACTATGTAAAGGTTCTTTGATCCTTTAATTAAAGTTGTAGAGCCAATTCTTCCGATTCTAACGACAGCTAGATCATCAAAATTGGTTTAGTCATTCTTGAGATAATTGCCAAGTTTTGTTAGCGCAAGTAAACAAATAACGTATGCATTATTTCACGTGATGTGATGACTGTATAGTCTTTATGGGATCTTCCGTTTATCGGACTAATCATTCGAAAACAGCGACCCAAGCATATGGACGGCACGCGTCAAACACTAATAAGCTGATCAGACGGGTTATACAGGGACCGAAGTACCAGCCGGTCAGATGATGTCCACCGGATGAAACTCAGACTACCGGCTAATTGCATCTACTGATCACGTGGCATTACACCAAGCATCGGCTAAAAATCACATAAATACACTCGCCACAGACTCTCTCTCACTCTCCACTCACAGGCAACAACAATAACAGTCAAAATTCTCCCCACCCACCTCTCCACAAAAATCAGAAACCACCGGCTGATACTTACAAGTAATATTTGAAATATTGACGTATTTTTTGTATCCAGCTTAATAGCAGTCAGCTTCGCACCATTGGGGAGGTTGTAAGACCAAAGGGAACTTATGGTACCATCCTTGAACTTCAAAACATGTTGAAAAAAAATTTTGAGTCAATCTCGGAACCTGATGATCTATTTAGCGACGAAGAAAATACGATTATGAATGAAAATTTTTCCCCAATTGCTCTTGAATATTATCTGGATCTAGATGTTGCATACATCTTTGACTTGATTAGGTTCACGTAAGGTCATTTAATAGTTTGGTATTTAATTATATGCAATTTCACTAACTTTTATTTAGGTGCGAAATGATTGCAAAAGGTCTTCCCCAACGAACCAACTTGGAGAGGGACATTGACGTTTTTATAAAACGATATATATTTTCATGCTTCGATGATATTTTGGACATCCACTTTACGGTATGTCGATTATTCATATGACGAATGTCTGATGACGAAGAAGTTCTCAAACGAATCCACAACCGTTTCCGTATTAATCAAATACAAAAAATTAAAGACTACTATGTCAATAAATCATCTTACACGGTATGATAAATTTTTAAAAGTTTTCATAAACGACTATCAGAATGTTATTAACTCTGATATACAGAAACATGGTCGTGAGTTCTCACTATGTGAGCATGCTGGATCCAAAATTGAGTATACGAAAGAGGTTCTTACAAATACTTTAAAAATGCAAAAGACGCTAAGAGACATGCATAAAACACTAGTCAAAGTAGAGGTAATACCTCAATCCGGATATATTTTTTATATCCGGATTAATCCGGTTTTACCATAATATAAATCCGGATTTAAATTTAAATACGGATTATTATATCCGGATTTAAAATCACTATCTGCTATGTCATGTTATATCATATAACATAGTATATATCTGGATAGGATAGAGATGTTAACTCTTAAGTCAAAGCGATATACGCTGAGGGTAGTGGAATGGTTTCCAAAACACTACTGCAGGCTACCACCAAGCTTCTCATACCAGGATTTATGTCGTCCCACTTTTTCATACGCGGCATTTTAGTCATTTATACAGTATAGGAGGCGGATTTTATTCATCTAGAACTTCTGAAAAGAAATTGAACACAGAATAGAGGTTATCTTGATAAATATGAATTAGATACAACAATGGCCAAAACGATTGCTGCCATCTTAGCAGATTTTGATATTCCAACCAAATATGAAGAGCTTGGATCCGTTATCAAGATTTCGTGTATAATGCTTCAGATTAAAGTTAGTGTCACCCTAACAGTCTCTAAAATACAATTACACTTTCACTATTTTTTTATTCTTATTTTTTATTTTTTTACAGAAACTGTTATCTACTACTATTTCTCGTTATAATCGTATAAAAAGCAAAGCAAAAAATGAAAAATTCACATCTGGAAGAGTGCCAATGTTTTCCGGACAGCAGGAGCACCAATAACCAAAGGAACCGAAAGAACAATTGAAGGCTAGTAAGAAGGTAATATTCGTTGTAATACTTTTTTGTAATTTTTTTTGTAATATATTGACATTTGATGTATGTCATTTTCGATGTTATTCAGACAACGCCAAAAGCTGGTACCAGAACAAGATATAAATTGACTAGGAGGACATCGACTAGGACATCGACTAGGAAATAATGCAATGACGTTTCGAACTTTCATTATATGACATGACATTTTTCAACTCTATATGCTATTAGCAATACAATATATATATATATATATTTTTTGCATACAATTTTAAATAAAAATTAGCAATTTTTTTAATTACTGTAATATACATAGTTTAACTATTTATTAAAAAAAAGAACAAATCTGAGTTAGCACACAGCATAAATAATTAGCAAAAAGTCTACTTATTATTATTCGATTAATGAAATTTGTCAAATTGCATTTACAATTTAGATTTTAGTATATCCAAATCATAATCAAAAGGTTGAAAAGAGTTTCTTCCTATCCATACTTTCAGTGCATAAATTTCCGTCAAATAAACTGGTAAATTTTTGAGCAGTCAAAAAAGTTTCAAATTATAGTTTCTCGAAAATTCTGTACAGTAACCCATCCCTAGTCAGACTCAGATTATTAAAGTCTGAATTTTTTATTAAAATGACTCTATTTTATAAAAAGGAAGATGAAAACTATTAAATTGATAATCTAAAAATATATACTTTTTAAATTACTTTTAGCACCTGCCTGATTATTTTTTAAAAGATTATTATTTTGTAATCGATAGCTTTAGTTTTTTTCATGCAAAAGTCTTTTTTTATTAAGAAATTTTATACTATACTATATAGTACCATATTGAAACAATGACAAGGTAGGATATTTGCATACATACTATTTTGGATGTTCCAAACCGCGTTTTAATAATATCGAAACGTTTTTTGCCGTTTTATGCCTCATTGCCAGCACTATGAAATTGATTATGATTTCCAAATAGTTTAGACAACATCTTAATTTTGGTATAATAATATACCAAAATTTTTAATAAAAGATATGGGCTATGTTCGTAACTTTGACCTCATTACAATAACCCGATAATGAAAACTTGTTAAAAAATTATAGCAATTAAGCTCAGAACCGGTATACATCAAATTTTCCCAATTTAGTGAATTACAACAGAACGTAAAAATATTTAAAGAACCTTTATTAATAAACTATAATAATAAATATGAATAATAATACAGTAATAATAAAATATATCATTTAAACTCTTGATAGATTTTGATGTTTGACAATTGAAATAATCTTTAAAATTTACAAGACATCAATAATATTATAACCAATGTTATTGCTGTTAGTGCCCAAATAATTTGGTCCAACTCTAATATATAATGCACCATCTTTAACTAAAAGATCGTTGTAATCTGTAACTTCTTCATCAAAGATTAAATAAATCTTTTTAGTATTCACAATTTCAACAAAATTATCTCTAACCATATCATCTTTAATAATATTTGCAACCAAAGGTTCAAAATATCCATAAACAATCTCACCTAATTTATTTTTATACCATTTACATTTACTATTATTATCCGAATTTTTCTTTGCAATTTCAAAGATGTTATCAAAATCTACTACAAATTCTATTTCATCACGAACAGCATCCTTAAGTTTTTTCTTTAGTGCAGGAATCTTCATGGTCCATTGATCACGAATGTTTACTTTGGTAATCACTGGGAGAACCGAATCTGGTGCGTGAAGTCTTTCAACTATATCATAACCAGGCGATGCATTAGTACCAAATTTCTCAGGATGAACCATAATGTACAAACCGCCATCAATTATCTTAACATCATGATAATCTTCTACTTCATTATCAATCACGAGATGGAAAATTTTTGTACTGGTCAAATCCAAAAATTCTTGACGAACTAAATCATCCTTCTTAGTATAATTTTCAATATTTTTAATCAATGAACTGAAATATTGAAAAATGACATTTCCTAAACTTCTGGAAAACCAATCAGTATTATCTTCATTGGCTTTAACGATCTGTACATAAACTTTATTAAAATCTACTTTAAATTGGTAATCTTCGCCCAAACATTTATTGAGTTGTTTCTTGAGACCAGGAATTTCATTTTCCCATTCATCTCGAATACTTTTTTTTGTTCTCAACGGAAGAACATCATTTGGATCCTTAATCACATCAATAATATGGTAGCCAATGGATGAATTTGTTCCTAATGTTTCAGGTTTAACTTTAATACATAATTTACCATCTTTAATTTCAATTGCATTATAATCATTTACATCCTCATCATAAATGAAATAAAACTTTTTTGTATGAATAACATTGACAAATTCCGATCTAACTAAGTCATCTTTTTTAGCATAATTATTTATATACCCTATCAAAGATTCAAAATACGCGTAAACAATTTCACCTAATCGAGAGGTCACCCAATCACTTTTACTTTCATTTTCTTCATTTGCCGAAATTGCTTTTAAATAAATATCTTCCCAATCGACCACAAATTCATAATCTTCTCCCAAAGTCTGTTTGAGAGACTTTTTTAAAGTAGGGATTTGTTGCTCCCAACTATCTCGAATATTCTTTTTTGTAATTAAAGGTAATACTTCATCTGAAGATTTCAATAAATCCAAAATATTATATCCAACACCTCCAACATTAGTACCATAATTTGAAGGTCGTGCTTTTATATAAATATTACCATCAAGAATCACGATTTCATTATAATTTTGAATATCTGGATCAGTAAGAAGATGAATTTCTTTATTATTGATTATTTTAATAAAATCTGAACGAACCAAGTCGTCTTTTTCAGTAATCATTTTAATTTTAGAAATTAAAGAATCGAAATATTGAAAAGCAATATTTCCTAAATTCTTTGTTATCCATTCATTATTTTCGGGAACAGCTTTAATTGTATCAACATGAATTTTACTAAAATCAACAATAAATTCGTAATCAATTCCTGTAATAGAATTTAAAGTTTTTTTAAGTTCTGGAATTTTATTTGTAAAGTCATCCCGAATACTTTTTTTTGATGCAAGTGAAAGACCATTCGTAATAATAGACATGTTATAAAATTGTTAATAAGAATAAAAAAGATTAATGAAAAAAAAATTAAAAAAGAACCAGAAATAATATTGGTCTCTTATCGTTACCTTTATTATCAAATTTTACTACATTTAATTTACATAATTTGACACGAATTTGTTGTTAAAAACAAACATTATTAAAGGTAACTATGAATAAAAATTATTTGTTATACAAAATCTTTATTTGTGTTATATTTATATTATGTGATATATGATCATGTAAATTTTTTTACCTTGATATTTCTGTCATAAAATAACCTCATAAAAAATTTCAACATCAACATTGGTCATATGAAAATAAAAGGAAATTTTTTCCATCGAAGTTAATGTTACCTATGTGCTATGATAATTAATTTTTGATATAATATAATATCCTTATTCATTTATTATAAAACGCACCTATGGTGGTTTTGCACCTATTATATTTTTTATAGATTTTTCTCAATTTTTTTGTAAGTTTTGTATATATATAATTTTTCACTCGAATCGTTCATATAAAATTATAGGGTTAAAGTTTGGGAAGGGTTTGTAGGGGCGTAGAGCATTTTTACTCGTACTAATTAATTAGCTAATTTTTGAGATAATGTAACACCATAGGTGCGTTTCAGTAAAGTCTTTTCATTAATAATAATTAAAGATAAACTATTTGTTATTAGGAATAACAGGAATCAGATTTTTTTTAGATTTAAAAAAAATTATAAGATATAATAAAATCTGAAAATAATATTTTTGTTAGGCATAGATATTGGTTTCATACATATACAGTAATTTTGAATTATAGATTTAAAGTTTTTAAATTATACAATCTGATTGGCTTGGGATAAATTACTGATAAATTTCTGATTTGCCTAATTTATATATTTATTCCTGATTGGCTAGTAATTTGCTATTAGCCAATCAGATTTTTTATCACGTGAGCTTTATCCTTATAAATTGTATACAAATTTTTTACGGGCCTGACTATGGGTTACACGGATCATGAATATCATGAAACAAGAAAATCTCGTATATGGGCGATCGTTACAATAAATTTGAATCAATCTTAAATCACAAAAATTTCATTACAATAATGAGTTTCTTTAACACAAGTGGACCGAGTGGCTCATGGGGAAGTATGCTAAAGCAAGCGATGAATACTGTTGAAAGTAAATTTGACAAAGCTCTTGACATAGGAGAAAGTATGTGTTTAGTTTACAGGCTCCAGTCAATCAGCACCGTGAACTCATTTTTTTAATGTGTTGATTGTGCAAAATAAATGAATAGGTAGCGTATATCAAGGAGAAGTATATGTAGATCCCGTTACTGGTTTTGTGACAACGCTTGATCCACCAATCTTAAGTTCACAACCGGTAACGAAATCAACGCAAAACCAAGGATCACAAAAACCAATATCAACTAGTGGTAACTCACAAGGTTCAGATTCGAAAGAATTAAGGACAATACTGGATAATATAATAGAACAATCAAAATCTTCGAAAAATGAATCAGAAACTGCGAGTTTAACATCTGTTCATACGAATAGCATTATTTCAAACAGTTCTGATACACATTCTCGTGAATTAGATGGTATTGATAGTTCTAGAACATCTCATGATTCACGAACATCAGCGGTTGAACCTCAATCGACAATTGATAATTTTCAGCATATAATTGAGCAACGAGAACGTCAATTACTTAATGCAGCTGAACAAAATGCATTATTGAATAATACTATAGAACAACTTAAAATACAAATACAAGAATTAGAATCTAAGAATTCTGAATCAAAAATAGTCAAAGATCACGTTGAAGAGCAAACAGAAACCGTTTTACGAAATGAAGCAAGCATATTTTCAATTTAATATATATAAAATTGTATAATTCATTTGCAAGATTGTAATTTCTCTTTCGTTCAGATTCGTGAATTAAGAGCTACTTTAATACGAGTTGAAGAACAAGCTGGTCTTCGTGAAGATAATTTTCGACATGAAATTCTGGTATGTCTATCTGTGTGGCTGTGTGATGAATTACCATTTTTTCTTTTTTTTTAATAAAGATATAAATTCATTTCTGAATAATTCACTTTAAAGGCGTTACAACAACAATTGCAAGTAGCAGAAAATTATGCACGAGATTCGACATCGGAAGAATGGGAAATAGATCGAATTCAATTACTCAAACAATTAGAAGATGTAAAGACACAATATGCATTATCGGTTAAAAATTGGGAAAAGATTGAGCATAAGTTTGTGAAATATAATAATTTTTTGTTTAATTTTCATTTAATTTGTAAACGTTTAATATTAAATAAATTTTACAGTCTTACTATACGGTTAACCGAAATGGAACGTGAACGTAATCGATACATTGAAGAATGTAAAAAGTTGAATTCTCAATTAAAGGAATCGGTAAAAGAAAACTGGTTTCATAGAAATTTGTCATTTGTTTCTATAAAAAGAACTATAAATATTAATACACATCATTGTCATCATTGTCTCTTCATTTCAGAAATCACATTCTGAGAAAAAAGAATTTGAACTTATTGCAACTCAACAAAAAAATTCACAATTAAATGAGGAGATAAGGTCACTTAAGGCTCGAATTCCAATTTTACAAAGTGAAATTGAAACTCTTACGTCAAAACTTGAATCATCTGAAGAACGTCACCAAATGAGCTTAAAAGAAGCAGAGGAACAATATCGTTGTATATTACAACAAACGCTTGAGGAAAAACAAGATGAATGGGAAGAGAGATTACGATCAGAGCAAGAAGTAAAATCAAAGGAACCTGAACAAGAGAAACAACCATTGAAAATAGATTCTATTAGGAGTAGTCCTATAAGATCAGCAAGTGAAACACAATTGAGTTCATTACGTTCTGTAAGTGAAATACATTTAGAGAAACATGTCGAGGGAGGAATACTATCACCAATGTTAAAAAGTCCAACTTCAAGTATTAGATCTGATAGGTCTAGTATTGATGGTGGTGCTAGCATAATGAGTAATGTTGTAATGACCGAGAGATTGAATTCCTCTATCAGGTACTTGAAAGGGCAAGTTAGTACATTACAGGCTCAACTTTACCTTACAACGAAAAATAGAGGTGAGTTAATCTTATAACTACCGGTAGTTTTTTTTTTGACTGGCATAACAATGGATATTGAACAAAATTTTGATTTGTAAACTAGATGAATTAGCTGATGAGCTAGTAAAACTAACCACTCAAATGGAAGATCTGTATGTGTAATTCCTGATTACTGTTGATCGTTTTTTTTTCTACTTAAAATTGGTTTAATATAACTTTATATTTATATGTAGTTCTTTAAAATCTGAAAAAGTAAATGAGTTGGAGCGCCAATTTTATGAATTAAATGAAAGGTATGATGAAGATGTTAACTACTTTTATTTTTAGTTATGCTAAAGGATGTATCATCTTTTTTTTTTTTTTTCTTGTAGATATAACACTGCGTTAGAGTTATTGGGTGAAAAGACAGAACAAGTGGATGAGTTACAAGCAGACATTGAAGATATGAGAGATGCATATCGTAGCCAGATAACAGATCTAACTGCACAACTAGAAAAATATAGAAGCTAATGATAATTTATTATATCCAATAATTTTAATTTCTGACTTCATTTTCCATTTTTAAACTATTGTTGACTCTACACCCCACATTTTTTTTATATATTTGTATCATCTCGGAAGAAGAACTCATTTGTGAATTGACAAGTAATCGCTTTCAAGCTTAATATCTTTGTATTTAATTATAATAAAATTTTAATGTATTTACAATCAACTTGACACAAATATTTTTCATCATAACGAAAAATTATAATGAGACATTTCTAAGGTGACTATCGAAATTATTAATTATACAACGTAATATAATCAAATATTAGTGAATGATTATTATTATTATTCTTGTAGAAAACATTTCAAAAGAAATAGAAACAATAATTCAAAAAAATGTATATGATATGTCACCAAGCATTATTTTAATTGTTCGGGTGGGGAAACTTCCCTTTTTTCCAAAACTCTATCAACCAAACCAAACTCTAGAGCTTCTTCAGCAGTCATGTAATAATCTCTTTCAACAGCAATTTCTAATTAATAGATTAAAATGTTTATAATAATAATAATAATAAAATAATAAAATAATAATAGGTTAAAATTATGAATATTACCAATTTCTTCTAATGTATGTTTATTACAATGTTTTTTATAAATTTTGTTTAATCTTTCCCTAACTCTTAATATCTCTTTAGCATGAATAGCAATATCAGTTGCTTGACCTGTGGCACCACCTATTGGCTGATGTATCATTATAGTAGAATTTGGAAGTGTATAACGTTTTCCTGGCTCACCTGTACGATAATATTATTATATGTAAATAATTCAAATAAAATATAATAGTTGATGATATTACCTGCAGCCAAAAGTAATGATCCCATTGAACATGCTTGGCCATTACAAAGTGTTGATACCGGCGATTGAATGTACTATTAAATGGAACATTGTATAACTTTTTAAAAAATTTACTTAAGGAACAAATATATTAAAAATTAATTATTTATACCTGCATCTATTCAATTTTAATAAATAAAATCATATAAGTATATACCAAGCATATCAATGTTTCTTTGCCTTTTTTTTTTTTTTTTAAAAAAAACAACTTACTGTATCATAAATAGCCATGCCGGCGGTTACATTACCACCAGGACTATTAATATATAAACTAATAGGTTTTTCTGGATTCTCAGCTTCAAGAAATAGTAATTGAGCTACAATTACAGCTGCTACACTATCGTCAACCTTTTAATTTCAAGATATGTTTTTTTCAATCAACCGATAAATAAATAAATATAAGAAAATAAAAAACATATTCCTGATATTTTGCTTACATGACCATTTAAACATACGATCCTCTCTTTTAAAAGTCTAGAAAATATGTCATATGAACGTTCACCCCTTGACTATAAAAAAAGTCAAAAATTATATAAAAAAAAATTACGATATTAAAAAAAAAAAAATGGTTTACCGTTTGTTCAACTACAAACGGTATCAAAGCTTGAGCTTTGATAGGTGATGACTCTCGAGTTAAAAAACCTCTAGCAAAATTTCGTAGGCCAAAGAACTTTTGACCAAATCTAAAATTCATAGGAAGAATTTATATGATCGGCTATATTCTAGCAATTTAAACATATTTATCGACCTACTACGCATTGGGGGCTAGAGTAATTTACAATCGATCTAACTGTTCCATAATTTTGGGTTGAATTATGTTGGTCATAAGTCTAAATTATTTTAATGCTGGCTGAATTAAACGATCAACACGATTAGATTAAACAGTTAACATTAACCCCGGTTGCTTATTTACACTAGTGAATGGGACGCACGTGAACGAAGTCACGTGGCAGTCATTTGTCACGAGACCATAGACCGGGACCATGACGTAGCTAAGGGTGTGGGTATATGTATAGGGGTGGGAATTGAGGAGTAGAGTAGGGTTGTTAATGGAGTACTCCAGACATTAACAAAACATATAACCCACTTCTGGAGTGCTCCGGAGTGGGTTATATGTTTTATTATTGACTGGAGTGCTCCATTAACAACCCTAGAGTAGAGGAATTAGGTAAAATGAGGTATTGCGTGGGAATTGTTAGTATGATTGAGTAAGTACGAGGTATTGGTGACGGAATTAGAGGATAAGGGAATTAGGTAAGGTTGAGGTTTATGCGTGGGAGTTATATGATTGAGTTGAGTAAGGATGAGGTCATATGAGAAGGTTATTTAAAGGGAAAAGGATGAGAATGTGTTCTCCCTCTTTTGTTTTTGCTGCTGAACTCGACGCAAGTCTAGTTTTGTCGTTAGTACCCGCCCACTCGCCACTAGGAACAGGTTTAGGTGGTCTGGATTGGTTTTACAGGGTAATTGATAGCCCGGATGGCTATCTCGTAAAATGCCTCGATAGTCCGACTATACAGTTCGGATATCAAAGAAGGGTCGATATAAGACCGGTTAGCGATGCTAAAAATGTCTGGGGACCACGTGAGCAGCAAGGCAGAAATCCCATATGTGTATTTCATAGTTGTGGGTCGAGTGACAAATTGACTTGGCAAAAAAATTATTGATCGATGATTGACCCGAAAAAAATTTTTTTAATCGATCAAAAATTAATGATATATGCTTGATCGAGTATGATCGATCAAGCATGTAATTTATGAGCTTGAGTGGATATAATCGATCAATCATATTAAAAATTTTTTAATCGATCAATATAATTAGTGTTCCGCATGATTCGGACCGGGCGGGAATTTTTAAATATCTGTGGATCGCTATAGTTGACGAAACCATAGTGTCCTCACTGAAGCTGCTGGTGAAACTAAACTGTAATGGTGCACCGAGTTTCACCAATCACCAATCACCAATATGCATTGGTGAAACTGGTGAAACTGGTGATACTGGTGAAACTGGTGATACTGGTGATACTGGTGAAACTGGTAATACTGGTGAAACTGATGATACTGGTGAAACTGGTGATACTGGTGAAGTACCCCAGCAGTGTCTGAAATTCAATTTTTTTTTAATTGCACGCTGCAATTAATTAAATAGTTTTATTTGCGCTATTCAAAAATAATTATTTTTTCCGCAACTAGAATGCATTACATGTTAGCAAAAATAAAAAAATAGTTGCGTAAAACTAACTTATGGAATTAATTATATTGCTGCTTAATTTCACATAATTATACCAGGAACGTAAGTGTATGGTTTTACTGGCATAAGGCAAAATCTTAAAGCTGATTGGTGTACATTTTTTCTCATGAACATTACCTGTTTTATGCAACATAAAATTTCTAATTTTAGAGGGTTAAAGCGAAGTGAAATTTAGTTAGTGGGTTTATATATTTATATCAAGAATGCGGCGGTTTATGCAGATGTAGATCATGTATTAACCTCCATAGTAAATGATAATCTGATGTCATTTGTAATACTTCATTACTACGATCAATGGCTTGCCATTTAAAGTAAAATCGGGTTTAAATTTTAGCCAACTTTTATTAAAAAATGATTCATAATACCAGTATGATCACATGAAATGTGAGAGGGATCAACTTTTTGGATGCAAACGTTGATTTTTGAAAAATCCTTTTTTAATTCACAATTACAATATACCAGTACGATCACATGAAATGTGTTAGGGATGGTTTAAATTAATGTTTTTGGGCGTGGCCTATGCTGATTTTCGCAGAATCCTTTTTTAGTAGATGTAGTGGTTTTCATTTATTCATTTTTGGAAGGAGTCAACTACATAGCAAACATGACGTTATTGATTATAAAATTTGAAAATTGTGCCATCTAAATTTATAGTTCGTCCGTTTAAATGTTTTAATTGGTTACTTGCGCATTACGACATTTTAGATCATTCAAAATTTATAATAGTAGTTACTACGATATTCTAGAAATCTGTAACATTTTTGATCGTCTACATGATTGGCCGGTTTGTTAATACTTAATTGTTGCGTGCAAATATTACTACATTTTTGAGACTCTTAAAATGAATTAATAAAAAAAATCATTATTCCTACCAAACTAGAATTTCATATGATCATACTTATTTTATAATGGCCGCAAGTCAGCATCAACTGCAATAATTAAAATAAAAATATATTAATTTTCAAAAAGATCTGTAGTATCATACTTAGTACGTTCCGGGTTTAGCGCGACTGCGTCGCGCAGCTACTCTAATTTTATATTTATATGGATATACTTACATAACGAAGCATAAATGAAAATAAAAGCACAGGCCTACAACAAATTTCAATTACAAGAGGCATTTTTAAGTAAGTTTTATTTGTATGCCGACATGTAATAAGAATTACAAAAAAAAAGCATAATATAATAGAAATTAATAAAATAAGTTTTAGAAATAACTTTCGAATAACAGACATAGAAATTTTCTTTGAAAATTTTTAATAATTGAAGTTTTAAAAACTTAAAAACTCGTTTGAAATTTCAAAATTTCACAGGTGTAAAACTTAAAATCTTCTTGGGCTTCTTTGCCAAACCTCGTATGCTTTCTCAAAATTAAAATCCTCTAGTTTTGGCCCATTCATAACTATTATAATATGAGAATTAAGCGTTTAATTTTCATCTGATTACGGATTTTTGTTTTTATAAGGTTTTGTTGCGAAAAAATCCTTTCAACATAACCATTTGAAAGTGGAATAATTAAAGAAAAAAAAAACAATTTCAGCTACATTTGGATAGAGTATAGCAAATTGAGAGCTATCAAAAATTCGTCTCCATCCTTCAACAAAGCCTAATTCCTTATAATTTTTTAAAACCAATTTTGCTTCACGCCATTCTTTAAGAAGTTCGATTCTATTTACTTTTGCTGGAAAATGTGTATCATGATATTGTTTAAATTTTCCATAAAAATCACCTAAAAGTTGAATTTCATTTTCTCCGAATGTTACCATTTCTCTAGGACTTGTTGGAATTTGTGAAAAATCAAAAATTCGCATAGCATTATAAATACCAACATCAGGAAATCTTCGACTAAGGTTTTTAATAAATGATAATGCGAATTCTTTAAATATTGAAGGTAATTCATCATATTCATAGTATCACACATATATTCTCGTAAAAAGTATCCACAAGTTGGTGCAATATCATCATCTTCATATCCAATAAATTCTAATGAAATTGATTCAATTGCTACATTTAATTGCATATATACATCAGATAATGCAACATAGTCTGATTGAAATATCTTTGTTAGCTTACTAATTATTGAAAGAAGATCTGCAAGATATTTAGTTGCTAATATAAATTCTGAATCAATATCATCATATAAAGCTTTTGCTCTGTGTCTAGTTTTTACACAAGAATCATTTAAAGCTTCATCATAAAGTGCATCTTTTATAGAAAAGATAATTTGATGTAAATTAGAAACTGCATTAGAAAGTGATAGCCATCGAATACTAACAACGCGTAATATAGATAATTGAGGATCTTCATTATCTAATGATTGAAATAATTTAAGATGCTTCCATTTTTGATGTGATGTTGCAAAGTAAGCATAAATTTCTTTTAATGTAAATTCATAACCTTTAAAATATGAAACTTCTTCAGCTGAATCTTTACCAACTAAATTTAATCTATGTGCTATACAATGACAATTTGTCATAAATGGATTAATTTCTTTTAATCGGGTAGCTACACCAGTTTTATTTCCTATACAGTAAATAAATTATTAAAGTAGCAATAAAAATAAATAAACAAATAAATAATCATATTTATACATACCAATCATAACACTAGCACCGTCACTACCAAAATGCATTATTAGCAATTAAAAAATTTTTCAAATTATTTACTATAGCCTCTGCATTTGTTTCATCTAGTTCAATTAATCCTAAATACCGAAGTACTGGTATATTTTTACAATATGTTTGCTAACAATAGCACATGTTTTATCATGTGTTATTGTATTACTCTCATCAATTAATATACTCCATGATGGAGATTTTCGAACTTCAGCTAAAATATCTTCTTCAATTACTGCTGCAATAGCATGTAAAAACTCAGCTCCTGCTTTTGGATTATCATATGTTGCATAATTTGATAACTGGTTATTTAAGGATGGTTCAGATGCAGTATTTAAAAAAATTCTCTTAGGGCCAAAGATAGAAGGTGCAACGGTAATTGGAGGTTTGTCATATATTAATTCGATTTGATTTTGAACTTGTAAATTGGTTAGTTCTATTAAATCTGGAAATGCTTCAACTGCAAGATGCCTTTTTGCACATAGATATACACAACGCATTTCAGCAATTATATCTAATTTATTAACTCCAGCTTGTACTGTAAAACTACTCATTAAATCTAGCTGATCAGATTGTCGACATTGTGTAAATTTCTCAACAGCTTTTTGATGTTCTTTAATTTCAATATGTTTATCTAAATAATCTTTTTTAAATTTTTTTGTACCTACAACAAAGATGCTAGTAGAATGCTGATTGTGTTCGGTACACCAAATACAGTATAATTCAGGCATGCCTTGGTTATCAATTCGACGATTAAGCCATGGATACTCCTTAATCCATCTTGGATCCCAATCGGATCGTGTATGTGTTTTATCAATTTTTTTTAGATGATTTTTTAGCATTATTATTTGCATTCGGTTCATAGGGCTCAGTTGAAAAAAAATATTTATCGAGTGTATTTGAAGAATTGCTCATTATAACAAGACAGTATAAATTTAACTTATTGTCAGTATGAAAATAACACTTAAATTTAACAAGAATTCTTATTTTTATATTTAAAACTATCTACCGTACTTGTTTAGATAAAAATATACGATTGCTATTTTATTTTCATTAGTATAATTATGCGTGGCATTATTGAATTAATAATAAATATCGTACGATTTAAAATGCTATCCTTTAAATAGATTGTAATTGAAATCGCAAAGCCCATAATAATAACTATCGCTATCATTAATCGGTTTTATTAATATGATTTAAAATACTATCCTTTAAATGGATCGTAATTGAAATCACAAACCCCATAATAATAACTATCGTTATCACAGTGCATTTAAAGATAGTTTAATTTTACAAATTATAATAATAATATTCCCACTCTAAATTTTATATGCAGTACATATATGGTTACTATAGCAAGTTAAGTAATGTGCGTCAGATAACGCTTAAATTGGGACAAAACGTGTTAAACTTTATATAATGTATCACACAACCCTGCATTTGAGATTATTGGAGCGTGATTTCTAAATTTGCATATTGTACAGGTTTTATCTTGATTGGCGTCCACAGTATCAAGTTCGGTCTGGGTCATTGTTGAGATTCTATTCAACAACTTGTTAAGGTAACTACATATACGTACATACGTAATATAAATTGCCCTTAAACTAAACTAGTATTATAAAATTGGCATTCCGGCTTGAGAATCATTAGTACTCCAATTGGTAAGTTTTAAAAATCGAGATTAGTAAGTGATTAATGATGATAAATATGTATTATGCTATGAATTTATGCATATATTCTAAACAGCTATTTAAACTAACATGTTCGGGTAAACATCATTCATGTGACGGCTGACGCTGATTTTGGCTGATGTTGAATATCATGTGACATTTTGGTCCGGAAATTGCAGATCGGAAAATTTCAAAACAAACATTCGTTCTGCCATAAATCGGTTATAACTCAAAAATCTGCATAAGAAACAACCATTAGTGTTCTAACAAAAAGCTTTCCTTGAACAATTTTGCTAATACACCTACTAACATTTAAACTAACCCTAACCCTAACTTAAACGAAGATAAGTTCAATGACTACCTCAGTATCATCATCAAAAACCACGTGACCAATGAATAAATTCTTTAGGTTTTTGTTTATGTTAGGGTTAGTGTCTAGAATTTAGAAGGTTAGAAGGTTATATAGTAAACTTGTTTGTGAAAAATTTTTGTTAGTGCACGAAATGCAGTTTCTTATGCAAAACTTTGATTTTTAACAAATGATATTTGTTTTGAAATTTTCTGATCTGCAATTTCCAGACCAAAATGTCATGTGATATTCAGCATCAGCCAAAATCAGGGGACGGCTAAAGCGGTGCAGAATCATGTGATCGAGAGAAAAATTTTTATTGGCCGGATGAAACGATAATCGCGATTGGCAGATTGTTGATCTCTAAAAAAAAAAATCAAACTCTCAGCAAGCTTTTGACTTAAACCGTGGTACTGTTCGCTTTGACCTCCTTCACGACCTTGTATTTTTCTTACTACGTGTTGTATATTGTATTTTTTTTTTTTTTT